>PVIH01017002.1:28113-43680 GCA_004025045.1 Sigmodon hispidus
TTTTTATTGTATGAAGCAATTTGAGGAGTATTGGTATTTCTTTTTTTCATATCTGGTAAAAATCCTGCACTAAAGCTATCTAGCTCTGGGTTTTTATTGGTGAGATACTACTAATAACATGTTCAATATTCCTGGGGGTTTTGGGTATATTTATGTCATTTATCTTGTCTTATTTTAATATCAGTCAGGGGTACATGTCTGGAAATGTTTTCATTTTATTTAGGTTTTACAATTTTATGAAGTATAAATGTTAGAAGTCTAACCTAATGATTCTCTGGATTTCCTGGATGTCAGTTGTTATATCCACCTTTTCTTTTTTTTTCTTTATCTTTTTTTATTTATATACCAACCACAGTTCCCCTTCCCTCCCCTCCTCCTACTAGCCCCCAGTTTCTCCCCACCCTAACTTTCATCCACTTCTCAGAGAGGGTAAGGACTTCCACAGGAAGTCAATATACTCTGCATATCAAGTTGAGGCAGGACTAAACCCATCCATCTACCATAGGCTGAGTAATGTATCCCTCTATAGGGAATGGGCTCCAAAAAGCAAGTTCATGCACCAGAGATAAATCCTGGTCCCACTGCCAGAGGCCCCACACTTTGCCCAAATCACACACTGTTTTCGATGTACAGAGTGCCTAGTTCACTCTCATTCAGGTTTCCAACTGTCAGTATAGAGCCCATGAGCTCCCATTAGCTCAACTGTTTCTGTGGGTTTCCCAATCATTATCTTGACCCCTTTGCGTATATAATCCCTACTCATTCTCTTTGACTGGACTGTAAGTTTGGGTCAGAATTTACTGCATTTTTAAAGGTTCTGTCACTTAACTTTTATTTTTCTCATTTATTCATTGTATTTAATTCTTAGAAGTGGATGGCACAGTAGCAAATTCAACATCTTTAGCCATCAGAAAAATGCAAATCAAGAAAAATTTCAGATTCTACTTTACACCTGTCAGAATGGCTAAGATTAAAAACATAGATGATAGCCTATGCTGGAGAGGGTGTGGAGCAAGGGGAACACTCCTCCATTGTTGGTAGGAGTGTAAACTTTTCTAGCCACTCTGGAATGCAGTATGGCAGTTTCTCAGAAAACTGGGAATCAATCTCCCCAAGGATCCAGCAATACTGCTATTGGGCATATACCCTAAAGATCCACATTTGCACCCCAAAAGTAATAGCTCAACTATGTTCATTGCAGCATTATTTGTGATAGCAAGAACATGGAAAATTAGATACCCATGAACTGAGTAATGGATTAACAAACTCTGGTACATATACACAATGGAGTACTATGCAGTAGTAACAAAAAATTATATACTAAAATTTTTAGGGAAATGGATGGATTTGGAGAATATCCTCCTGAGTGAGATCTCACAATCCCAGAAAGATAAACAAGGGATGTACTCATTCATTAGTGGACCTTAAGCAAAAACATTTCTATTTCATTAAAAGAGGGAAAATCTTTAGCATGAATGTCTTGGATCTTCAGCTCTTCTTAAAATGATACTATTTGAAGCAGTATCTACCTGCATTTAGTTTCCTAAAATTCCACCTTTTCTTTTTTGATTATCCTAATTTTATATACTCTCTCTTTTTGTCTTTTGGTTATTTTGTATAAGGGTTTATCCATCTTGTTGACTTTCTCAAAGAACCAACTCTTCAATTCATTGAATCTTTGTATTTTTTACTTTGTTTCAACTTTTTAAATTTTTGCCCTGAGTTTAATTATTTACTGCCTTCTACTACTTCTAGGTGAGTTTGATTCTAATTTTTCTAGTGCTTTCAGGTGTGTTGTTAAGTATCTTGTATAAGATTTCTCTAAGAATTTTTTTTAATGTGAGTATCTAGTGCTATCAATTTTTGTCTTAACACTTCTTTTATTGTGTCCCATAAGTTTAGATATTTGTGGATTCATTTTCATTGACTTTCATGTCTTCCTTTACTTTCTTTACCACCCAAAGGTGGTTCAATTGAGAGATGTTCAGTTTCCATTCATTTGTAGTCTTTCTGTTGTTTTTGTTTTTGTTTAACTCTAACTTTACACCATGGGAGCCTGAAATGATACAAGGAGTTATGTCCATGTTTTTTTTTATCTATTGATATTTGCTTTATAACTAAGTATATAATCAATTTTAGAGGATATGCAATGGGGTGCTGAGAAAAAGATAGTTCTTTGTGTTGGGGTGAGAAGTTCAGGATATATATATATATATATATGCTTATATATATATATATATAAAGTTCATTGGGTCATAAAACCTATTACATCCCTTATTTCTCTGTTAAGTTTCTTCCTGATACACCTATCCCTTAGTAAGAATTGAGTATCTAAGCCTTCATCTATTAATGTGTGGTGTTTTATATGAGATTTAAGCTTTCTTTTACATATGTGGGTGCCCTTGTGTTGGGGACATAAATGTTCAAAATTGTGACTCATCTTGGTGGATTGTTACTGAGATGAATAAGTAATATTTATTCTGATTTCATTTTGAATTTTTTTATTAAATATAAGGATGGCTACCCTAGCTTGTTTCTTTGGTTCATTTAATTGGATATTGTTTTTCCAATCCTTTTTTCTTAGCCAGTGTCTGTCTTTCAAGTTGTGGTGTGTCTTGTTTATGCAGCAGAAAGATGCATTTGTTATTTATATTCATCATGTTAGTTTGTGTTCTTTATAGGTAAATTGAGTCCATTGATATTAAAAGATATTAATGACCAGTGATTTTTTTCTGTTACATTTGGTGGTGGAGGTGGTGGTGATGTGTTTCCCTTCTTTTGGGTTTGCTTCTGTGGGGTTATCTATTGGTTTTGGTATCATAGACATACCTAGCTTCCTTACATTGGAATTTTCCCTCTAGTGCTTTCCATAGATCCAGATTTGTGGATAGGATATTGTGTAAATCTAGTTTTCTCAAGAAACATTTCATCTATGGTGATTGATAGTTTTGCTGAGCATAGAAGTCTGGGCTGACAAACTTGGCCTTTTAATGTCTGAATAACATCTGACCACTACCTTCTGGCTTTCATTGTTTTCATTGAATAATCTAGTGTTATTCTGATGGGTCTGCCTTTATAAGTAACTTGGTCCTTTTTTGTACCTCTTAATAGTATTTCTCTATTTTGTAAGGTTAGTGGCTTGACTATTATGTGGCAAGCAGATATTATTTTGGAGGAGGGCTAGTCTATTTGATATTCTGTAAACTTCTAGCATCTGTATAGGAATTTCCTTCTTTACGTCAGGAAAGTTTTCTTCTATAATTTTGTTGAATATATTTTTCTGTGATTTTGAGCCTGCATTCTACTCCTTTTTTAGTCTCAATTAGTCTTAGATTTGGTCATTCATGGTGTTCCATATATCCAGGATGTTTCATTTTATGTCTTTTTTATTTTAGTGGTTTTTTGATTGACTTATCTATTTCCACTATTTAATCTTTCACACCAAAGATTCTCTTTTCCATCTATTGCTTTCTATTGGTTATGCTTGCATCTTTAATGCTGGTTTATTTCTTCGGATTTTGTATTTCCAACATTGCCTCAGTTTATGTCTTATTTATTAGTTTTCTTTCAATTTTTAAATCCTGAATTTTTTTCACCTGTTGAATTGGTTTTATTTTAGTTTTCTTAAATTTCTTTTTTTTTTCTTTCAGGGATTTGTTGACCTCTTCCAATTTTTGGTCCACCTTTTCTTCTATTTCCTTAGGGGAATTTTTATATCCTCTTTTCAGGCTTCTATTATATTCATAAAGTTTTTTAATGTTGTTTAATTCTGCTTTTTCTGCACTGCCATGGTAAGGACCTGTTATTTTGGAACCACCTGATTTTGGTGGTGCCATGTTATTCTTTGTGTTCTTATAGGTATTCTTGCACTGGTTTCTGTTCATTGCTTCCTCAGATAACTGCAGGGTTTGTCTGTATTTCTGTGTCCTGATTTTGATGCAAAATATTTTGGCTGTGTTCATGTCTCTGGAAGCATTTCTTGATCCAGTTTGGGCTGTTAGTCCACTTGGAGGTGTTGCATTCTGTGTCACAGTGACCTATAATTGATGTAATAAGAGCTGGCTGATTTTGTATCTCAGGAAATCAATCATGTCCCAAAATGTACATTTGATCCAGAGGGAGTTCTTGATCCTTTAGAGGTTCTCAATATAATATGTGCTGGTGAGTTGTGAGTGTCAGATACCCCTCTTAATCCAATATGTGCTGACACATTGTGTTTCAGGTGGCTGCTTTTGATTCAGTAGGTACTGAGGTACAAAGGGTCCAAGGCAGCTGTTCTTGATCCAATCAGTACTGAGAAACTGCGAATCTTAAGGAATCTCTCTTGATCCAACAGGAACAGGTGTATTCTTAGTCTCTTGGTCTAATAGGTGCAGAGGATTTGTGGTTTTCATGTTGCTGTTGAAGTCACTGGGTGATACTGTGACTTGGGGGATGGGGTGGGGTTTTATAGTTGAGCATGTCCAGCAAACTTGTTTTTACTGAGGCTTCTGACCTTTAGGGATTTTCTCTGCTGGCTATGATTTAGGGCAGAGATGAATGGTGGTAGGTTCCCAAAAACAATGTCCCAAGGCCCGTGTCTCAGAGACTGGGATCGTTGTTTGGGCTGGGTGAAGTGTCACTCGCTTCTTGTCCCATTGGTACAGAATATCTGTGGGTCATAACTGTAGTTCTTGCTTGATGACCACTTTGTTATATGTATTTTTGCTATTTTGAAATAGAAACCTTCCTTTTTGGTCAGACAGAAAAGGGTAAGTGATATTGGATGCTTTTTCTGTATTCTGTGAATTATCATTGGATATTAAAAGAATTGTTTTGGCCTATGGCAAAGCATCTTAGAAACAGGCAAGAAAACAGCATAAATAATGGAGAAGGAACATGAAGTCATGAGGAGAAGCAGTGAGCTGCTTCTGAGAAAGCAAGATGTAAAAGTATAGGTAAGTCACAAGCCATGTGGCAAGTCATAGATTCATAAAAATGGGTTAAGATGAAAGTGCTAACTAGCAATAAGCTTGAGCCATAACCAAACAATCTTTAATTACTATAAACATCTGAGTAATTTTTTTCAGGGTTAAGCAATTATAGGTATGTCTAGACCTTGGATCTAAATGGGCAATACATTTCTTACTACAAAGATGTCTTCTTTCTTCTGTTGTACAGTTTTGGATTCTTTGTCTGAAGTTGCTGAGATTTCCTATTTTTTTATACTGTGATTTTCAATGTAAGCCCCGTGTTTTATGGGAGTGAAATTTTGCTGCATGGTAGTTAATTCTGCTTGAACTCTTTGTTTTAAGTTGAATTTGGAAATCACTTATGATGTGAGTTTCCCTGATGTTTTTCAATACATCCATATTTTTTAAACTCATCACATTCTTCTCCCTTATAAACATAAACCCCCATTATATTTCTATCTCCCTTATATAGTATTTTAGTTTTATATCTCATGAATTTTACTCCCAATCCAATTATATTTTAATTGGTTAATGCGATCACAGGCTTTAATAAAGCATCTATCCACTCTTTCTTTAGATTCTTTCCCCACCCCCAGTTTTCTTAATATTTCCATGTTTTCATCTACTTCAAGTTTTTGAGTCACCAAAGTCTGATACTCTATTACTTAGAATTTATAATACCCTTTACTTAATGTACCCTCCTAAGAACTCCTTTTGGCTTCCAGAGAGTGGAACCATGAAAAGGTATCAGAAAAAAAAACAAGAATAATTGAAACAGGAAAGGCAATAAAAATAAATATTTCAGAGATATTAAAAACTGACAAATGTGAGTAATATCAATAAATATAGGATTACTCAAAACTCATTAATTACTGAAGAAGATGGAATTAAAACTATGAAATAAAATTTCATATAAGCTATTTGGCAAATTTCTCATATAAAAGTTTATCTGACAGATAAGTACTGCCAATTATGTGAAATTTTTTTATGTTTTTATGAGTTTAAATAGCACAATTAGTTTTCAGCAATCTAGAATTACATTATGAAGCTAAAATTTTTACTATCCTATTTTGTCATGATCATTCATCTAGGCATTTTTAGTAGAGAAAAATTTCATGTTTGTATACAAGAATGAATGTATGAACATCTATACCATTGTAATAGAACAGTGAAAGCAATCAATGCTTTCCAACAAAATAAATAATAAATTTTGATGTATTTCTGAAATATGTTATATAATAGAGAAAATAAAGCAAATTATATAGTTAGTATAAATATGTCTGTAGCATAAAATATAATACAGGAATAGCTACCCACAAGGTATATTAACATAAAATTTTCATTTATATAAGTTTTTAAAGCAGACAAATTTCTAAATGGGGTGTTATTTAGTGTCATATCTGTGGATAAAATCAATGAGAAAATCAAGAAAATTTACCATAGTTTTTCTAGATAGCACTAATGATAGGTTTATGAGTATGGGGAACTTAACTATTATATTATAGGTGCTTTTAGTGGGTTCCTTGTAAAGCAGAGTGCTGAATATGTCAGTTTTAATTTATTGGTCGTTTGTCTTGGAAGATGGAGTATCTGGAAAATTGGAGAACCAAGAAACAAAAGATAAACTCAGGTTTCAAAAAGAAGCATAATTCAGTATTATTGCACAACAAAGACATAATAAAAGAATTAAACCAAATAATTGATCGTATCTTAGAATAAATGGAGAGACATTTTATATTCTATGTCTCTTCTTCATTGAGAAATGTCAGTTCTTTAAATGTATGTAATACATAGTGTGGAAATGGTTGCTATTAGAACAGTGAAAAAATAGAAGCAAGGGGAAATATGACTATTATTAACTAGTAGATATAGGAAGAATGCATCACCTGATCATGGGTATCTTGATAAGATACTCATTTTCCAAAATAGTTTCATTTTATTTATAAATCCTCAGGGTATTAGTTTCTCATAGCAAATAGGCTATTTTTTTTTCCCAAATTAAGCAACTGGGGCAAACTATAGTATTCAGTGCTTCAAGTCCAGGGGTTATAATTGACACTTATTCAAGGTTTCTTACATATCATAGCCAATGTAATATTTAAGTATTCATTATAAAGTGAATTGACTATAATGGCTTACAACTGATGAGGGCTGGGTATTTCAAACATAATCCCGTAGTGGCTCAGTTCATTAATTGTTTTTAGCTGTCCCCAATCTGGGAGATTATCAGAAGGTTGGTAGTATTCAGTCTATGTTGAATCCCAAAGAATCAGAATTGTGATGGATTCTGATGATCTCCAAGAATAGCAGCACCAGATATACATACTAAGTTGCACCAGATATACATACTCACTTGCAAAGAGTAAAGCCTTGTGGAAAAGCAGCATTGCTCTTTCATCAGATATACTTATTTTTGGGCTGCTATGTGAGAGCAATTTATTAGTAATGATTTAACTGTATTCATATATTCACTCAAAGGCATAGTTTCAGATTATTTCAGACACTATCAAAGTTGACAATGAAGATTAGCCATAAGAGAGTATAACAAAAACATGGATTCTGCAAGCTTTGAAATAAATCTTTCTGTACTGGCCACTTTAATTGATATAGTCCTATATTATTATGTTCCAAGAATGTTTTATTCTTGCCTGTATAATATATTTCATTCTGTATTTACTATTCCTAGTACTGAAATCCCAAAATTTCAGCCAGCAACAAAGATTTTAGTTTACTGTAATTCTTACCTTCTAGCTTGACATACATGTCCTTGTTATGAGCACCATAAAGTCTCAACACAAGATGGGGTGAAAAAAGAAAAAAATTCCAATGTTATAAATATGAAATGTTTGTGTATGGAGCCTCTAAAACTTTAACTAGATTTAAAAAATGTATTTATTAAGAAATGCATTAAGTTATAAAGACCATTATATCAAGATTGGCACTATTTTTACAGTTCTTGTCTTCCTGGCTCACTAAGGCCTGTAGGGTGTTTTATTAATAGTCCATGATCACAGGAAGTCATGCCCCTCCCTGGTGATGACTGACAGAAACAAAATGTAATTGACTACATGCTAGGTCATAAAGCAAATATCAACGGGTACAAAAAAAATGGGTGTAACACCTTGTACAATATCAGATCACCATGAACTAAAGGTAGAGTTCAACAACATCAGAAATCACAGAAAGCCTACCAACTCAAGGAAACTAAACATCACTCAAGTGAACCACCTCTGGGTCAAAGAAGAAATTAAGAAAGAAATCAAAGATTTCCTAGAATTTAATGAAAATGAATCCACAAAACATCCAACCTTATGGAATATGATGAAAGCAGCCTTAACAGGAAAATTGAAATGTATACATAACTAGTTAAATTTATAGATGTAAATTTATGAGTCAAAAAAACCTTTAAAGTTAAAATCAAACTAACAAACAAATATAAAATGTCCATGAAATCTGGGATACCATGAAAAGACCAAGCCTAAGAATAATAGTAATATAAGATAATACCAGCTCAAAAGCACAGAAAATATATTCAACAAAATTATGGAAGAAAACTTTTCCAACCTA
Source organism: Sigmodon hispidus (assembly GCA_004025045.1). Classification (NCBI taxonomy): domain Eukaryota; kingdom Metazoa; phylum Chordata; class Mammalia; order Rodentia; family Cricetidae; genus Sigmodon; species Sigmodon hispidus. Next base: position 36,633 of record PVIH01017002.1, read on the forward strand.
AAAAAGAAAATGTCTATGAAGATGCAAGAAGCTTACAGAAAACCAACTAGACTAGACCGTATAAAAATTCTTGCCATATAATAATAAAGACATAAACTACAAAATAAAGAAAGAATTTTAAGAGCTGCAAAGGAAAAAGGCCAAGTTACCTATAATAAAGGCATACCCATCAGAATAACAGCAAATGACTCAATGGAAACAATGCAAGCAAGAAGGTCCTGGTGAGATATTATACTGACATTAACATACCATGACTGCCAGCCTAGACTACTATACCCAGCAAAACTCTCAATCAACATAGATGGAACAAACAAGATGTTCCATGACAAAACCAGATTTAAACAATATCTATCCACAAATCCAGTCCTACAGAAAGCACTACAAGGAAAATTACAACTTAAGGAAGCTATATATATACCCACAAAGCCACAAGCAATAGATATTCCCACAGAAGCAAACCCCAAAGAAGAGAAACACATACATGCTAGCACAAAATAACAGAAATTGACAATCTCTGATCATTAATATTTCTTAATATCAATGCACTCAATTCATCCATAAAAATACACATGCTAACAAAAAGGATATGAAAACAGGATCTATACTTCTGCAACAAATAAGAAACACACCTCAAATTCAAATACAGAGACTGCCTTATTGTAAAGGGTTAGGAAAAAACTTTTCAATCACATGGCCTCAAGAAAAATGATTGTGTAGCTATCCTAATATCTAACAAAATAGATTTCAAAATAAATACAATCAAAAAATATCAGGAAAGACACTCCTTATTTATCTCAGAAAAATCTTTGAAGAAATCTCAATCCTGATCATTTATGTCTCCAATACTATGGCACCCACATATGTAAAACTAACATTATAAATCTTAAAACTTACATCAAACCCCACATATTAATAGTGGGAGATTTCAATGCAGCACTCACACTAATGTATATGTCTTCCTGACAACAACTGAACAAAGAAATAATGGAGCTAACAGATATGAATCAAATGAACTTAACAGATTTATACAGAACATTGCACCCCAAAACCAAAGAATATACCTCCTTCTTAGCACCCCATGAAACTTTCTCTAAAGTTGATGATATACTTTTTCATAAAATAAATATGAATAGATACAAAAAGTAAGAATAACCCCTTGCATCCAATCAGATCACCATGACTAAAGTTAGAAGTCAACAACAACACAAATCACAGTAAGCCTACAATCTCATGGAAACTGAACATCTCTCATCTGAACTATCTCTGGGTCAAGGCAGAAGTAAAGAAAGAAAAAACACTTCCTAGAATTTTACTAAAATACATTCAAAATATACACACACTTATGGAACACAATGAATAGCACTATATACCTACATAAAAATGGAGAAATCTCACACAAGAGACTCAACAGCACAGTTGAAAGATCTAGAATAAAAGGAAGCTCACCTAGAAAGAGCAAATGGCAGGCAATAATCACACTCAGGGATTAAATCAATACAATTGAAATTAAGTACACTACAATAATCAATGAAACAAAGTTGATTATTTAAGAAAGTCAACAAGGTAGACAAATCCTTATCCAATCTAATTAAAAGGCAGAGAGAATAGTCAAATTAACAGCCTCGGAAATGAAAAGGCAGACATAACAATAGGCACTAAGGAACCCCAAAGAATAAAAAAATAAATAAAAATAAAAAAGAAATTATATTCTGCATGAGATATATTGTGTGACTTTTAAAAATAAGATATTTTAACATACTCTCCGTTTATGCCTTAAAGGAAACAGAAATATACTATACCATATTAAGTTTTGTTATGGTATGTGTTTCTTTTTTTAAAGTCTTTTCCCATCTCTCCAAACTCTTTAACCCATTTTACACTTCCATTTGGACTTTCCTCATTCTGTCTGAAAGTTTCCTAACTTCTTCAGTTCTACAATTCTGATATTTGGATTTTAGAGTCTTTAGTATATAGGGGTTGAAGATTTATAGGGTTAGGGTTAGGGTTAAAGAGCAGATATTTCACAGTTTTACATCACTTGTACTTTTATCTCTAATTTTGCAACCAGGTACATTTCCTTAATATAGGTGCAGAAGAAAATTTGGAAATGAATTTTCAGTTGGTTTTATAGGAAGATGGAAAGGGACATGATTTGATAAATATGTAGCATTTTCTCTGGTACAGTAAAGGAAAAAATATAATTGAATATGAGAAAAATATACTTTTTATGTGTACATAGATTCAATGTTTTGAGGATGCTCTTATGGAGAAGAGCATAGTAAATTATGAATGAAAAATTCCATAGTAATTATAGAATAAAATTTGGCAATCTTATCAATAATAAAAATTCATATAAACCACAAGTAAATTTATAATTAACTGGAGATACTACACAGAATATTGAATAAAAGTCAAAAGCACAAAACAAGTATAATTTCATATATGTAAAACAAATGAAATCTATAACTTCAGAAAATGTTTTTTAGACTTTCTTTAAATTGTAGATATTTTAAAGTAAATATCTATTGATAGATAAAATTAAAAGGAAAATATAATTCAATGTATCCTATAAGACACAAGAAGTCATCTACAGTCAGTGAGGACATGGAGGCCATTGTGCCCATGCTGCAGCAGACCAAGTCACGGATTGAGCAGGGCATTTTGGACAGATCAGAGACGAGAGTGCTGGACAAGAAGGAAGGGGAGCAGGCAAAGGCACTGCTTGAGAAGGTAAAGAAGTTTCGGACCCACATGGAGGATGGGGACATTGTGTACCACCTCTACATGCGGCAGACCATCATCAAGGTGATCAAGTTCATCTTCATCACCTGTTACACTGTCTACTATGTGCACAACATCAAGTTTGATGTGGAATGCACCATGGACATTGAGAGCCTGACAGGTTACCATACATACTGGTGTGCCCACCCCCTAACCACCCTCTTCAGGATTTTGGCATCTTTCTACATCAGCTTGGTCATCTTCTATGGTCTCATCTGCATGTACACACTGTGGTGGATGTTGCAGCGCTCCCTCAAGAAATACTCATTTGCGTTGATCTGAGAGGAGAGCAGCTACAGTGATATTCCAGATGTTAAGAATGACTTTGCCTTCATGCTGCACCTCATCAACCAGTATGACCCGCTCTACTCAAAGCGCTTTGCTGTCTTCTTGCCTGATGTGAGTGAAAACAAACTTTGGCAGCTGAACCTCAACAATGAGTGGACGCTGGACAAGCTGCTCCAGCGGCTCACCAAAAAACGCCCAGGGCAAACTTGAGATACACCTGTCCATGCTCAGCAGCATCCCTGACACCGTGTTTGACCTGATCAGGCTAGAGGTCCTGAAGCTGGAATTGATCTTTGATGTGACCATCCCACTCAGCTCACGGGCCTTAAGGAGCTGTGGCTGTACCACACAGCAGCCAAGATTGAGGCTCCTGATCTGGCCTTCCTGTGTGAGAACCTGTGGGCGCTGCACATCAAGTTCACTGACATCAAGGAGATCCCACTGTGGATCTACAGCCTGAAGACTCTGGAGGAGCTGCACCTGACAGGCAACCTGAGTGCAGAGAACAACTGCTACATTGTCATTGATGGGCTTCGTGAGCTCAAGCGCCTCAACGTGCTGTGGCTCAAAAGCAACCTGAGCAAGCTACCACAGGTGCAACTACAGAAGCTGTCCATCAACAACGAGAACCTCCAGAACCTGACTGTCACAGTCAATAGGATCAAGGCACTCCCTCCAGAACTCTCCCAGTGTCTGAAGCTGTGGGCTTTGCACCTGGACAACAATGTACTGCAGTCATTGCCCTCGACAGTGGGTGAGCTGACCAACCTGATACAGATTGAGCTTCGGGGCAACGGGCTGGAGTGCCTACCCATGGAGCTGGCAAGTGCCCACTGCCCAAAGGAAGTGGCTTGGTGTTGCAAGAGGACTTGTTCAGCACACTGCCACCCGAGGAGAAGGAACGACTCCGGAGAGTTGACAAGGAGCAGGCCTGAGCATAGCCTAGAGGAGCAGCAAGGAACCTCAGCACACCCTTAGCCAAGTGGGCAGTTCAGCTCTCCTAGGACTGCTGGAGAGCCAGACAGCCTGGTCCAGCCAGGGAGAGCTTGGGCCAGGCATGAGCTGGGCCAGGGCAGAAGACAGGAACTGAGGGGCTGGCTCCTTTTCTCCTTCTGGGACTCATACGCCCAGGGCAGGCACTTGCTGGGGACCAGAAACTCTTGAGACTAATCTCAGAGTACAGTATTTGGGCAATCAGGGGCTGAGCTGGCAACAGAGGCCTAGGGACAGTAACTTAGATTTGGGTATTTATTTTTCTCCACCTCCCATCTTCTCCTAACAGATAACTTACACATTCCCAAAGGTTTGGCTCTGTGGGAAGTATTTAAACAACCTGGCAGTGTTCACCTTTTTCTTTTTGGGTGATGCTGACACAGTCAGTGCCCACCCAGACTTGGGCAGAGTAAGGTAAGCCAGCCACAGCACGGTTGCCTTTTTGGCACAGGGCTAGGATCTGGCAGCAAAGCTTGTGGGAGACTAGGACCCCAGGTGAAAGGGTCAGGCCTGGGGCTTACCCCATCAGTTTTTGAAGCAATTTCAGCTTTTTCTTTTTTGCTTTGAAAATAATGGTTTGAGTATTAAGAAAATAAAAAACTTTAAAAAAAAGTCACTAAAGGCCAATGAGTTGAAATCTCAGGGTGGGTGGTATTTCCCTTTGAGCAAAACAGCAAGACATTGAATGAAACTTCCTGTCCCTGTGGTGTGGGCCAGAATGTCTTCCCTGTCTGTCCTGACCTTGGCCCAGAAGTGCTGTTTGTTCCTCTCCTGGGGCAAGGCTTCTATTTTTGTTTGCTTTTAGGGTTGTTTTTGTTTTTTTGTTTGTTTGTTTGTTTTAGGTTTTGGGTTTTTTTTTTTTTTTTTTGGTGTCCTATTTTTTTTTTTTCCTTCATGGGTCTTGGCAGGTAAACTTTTTCATGAGTATCAGCCAAAGGAAGAAAGGAGACTTAGACTGGCTAATGCCCAGATGAATGATGCTCCATCCCTTCCTCCCCACCCCCATGATGCTCCTCAAGAGCAGTGTTAAGGCCAGAGCAGCTGCTTTCCCCAGACTGTCCCACAGTGTGTTGTGGGTTTGCTCAGTGCCACCACTCACCTCAGCTGCTGCTTACATCAGCTCTGTCACCATAGAGGTCACCACTGAGAGGGCAGGTTCCCCAGTTTTTGGTTCCAGGACAGTTTCTATACTGGGCATCTGGTTTGCACACAGTATGGTTAGCACCTAGTGGTGGTAAGCCACTCTGATTTAGATCAATCACTAGGGTCCCCACTTTAGAAGGGGCCTCGCCTTAGAGCAATCACATGGACACTAAGGCACATTTCAACGTCTCTTGTCTTAATGATTATTGTAGCGGGAAATCAGAAGCTATGCATGTAAACTGATTGTGTTGGAGTGCTGGAGCCGACCGGGTAGTGGTCAACTGGAAAGAGCATCAGAAGTAAAGCGCCCCCACCCATGAGAGAAGGCAGAAGAGGAAGCCGGGCTCTCTCGCAGGGTTCCTGGACCTGTGGCGTGGTTAGGAAGGACCAGCCAGTTGGAAACCTTCCTGTGCACTGCTTCCACATCCTTTTCTCCCCCTGAAAAAAAACCTTTTTCTGTAAGTGATTTTTAGATAATAAATATTACTTAATATATATCTCATGGCGGGTTTTTTTTTTTTTTTTTTTTTTACCGCAATAGATTATGTCTGTCTATCTGTCCATTTGTGTTTTCTGCCTCTTGTTGTTGGATATAACCTTGGAAATACTGCACACTAGCTGCTGACAACCATGAAGCAATTTGTTACACATGGGTCAAATATCAAATAAAACTGTAATACAGTTGCAGAAAAAAAAGACACAATTCCAAGACATAAGTCATTCTTGTTTATAAACTTATTCTTTGTAGTTGTCCATTTGTACATATTAAGAAAAAACAATGATGTCTTAATAATTTTTTTTATTAATTTTTCAAATACTTTTGTGGGGTGATGTTTTAGAAATATTTATTCACCTCATCTTTCCTTTTTCCTGTTTTTATGGATTTTCTAATCTTAGTTCTTTTTAAAATTTTTGAATAAATCTTAGATATTCCTTGTTTATCACATATTTTATTTTCTTTATTATTTGAGAATGTTATACAAGTTATTCTATTTACTAATAACTGTCAATATTATATAGCTAAAATTATCTGAAAATAAATTCTAAATTAAGGAATTGCCTTTATGCAGTTGGACTGTGGTAACATTTCTTGGGCAGAAAATCCTCGGCTTACAATAAAGCTAGATGAGCATGTGCATGAGCGAGCTAGAGATCAGCCACCAATCACTATTCCTTCATTGTTTCTGCTGTAGTTCACTGGCTAGGAGTAAGCTCTCTGGCAGTGGAAATGCTGTATTAAATAATTCTGTATGCTTTTCTATTCATGAGTTTAATTCCTGCTTTGAGTTATAATAGACTGTGGCATAGAGTATAAAGTGTATAAAGCCTTTCCTTATCATGTTGCTCTTGATCATAGTGTTTTATCATAGCAACACTAAGCAATATAGAACATAAATATAAAATATATAATTATCATATTCACCCCAGTTTTGTTCAATGATCTCTCCTAATAGCAAGAACCTGGAAACAACCTAGATGTCCCTCAACTGAAGAATGGATTAACAAACTGTGGTACATCTACACAATGGAATACTACTCAGCAGTAAGGAAAAATGATATTCTAAAATTCACAGGCAAATGGATGGATTTGGAGAATATCCTCCTGAGCGAAGTCTCACAAACTCAGAGAGATAAGCAGGGGAGGTACTCACTCACTAGTGGTCTCTAAACAAACAAACAAGAAAAAAAGTCAAACATGCCCAAGCGGCAAACCACAACCACGGAACAGCTTGGGATCAGAAACACCCTGGACTGACCCTTTGGATCCCACTCCACCTAGAGGAACACCTGACTCACTCTTGAGGGAGGGGGGAAAGAACTGGATTTGGCCAGAAGTGGAGAC
>PVIH01017003.1:0-13534 GCA_004025045.1 Sigmodon hispidus
TTAGGGTTAGGGTGAAGTACTCAGTCTCCACATTGCTGGTGACAGCTCGCCAGAACTGCCCATGCAAGAGTCATGCTCCATGCAACTGGGATGTAGTTAGGTGCAGGGTTCCAGTAACAATTAGAAGTGGTCCTCCATCCCACTGGAGGATGCCTGGATAAGGAGAGGATCTGCCAAGGGACTTCCAGCCATCTGGGTTTTAACTCCTTTGGCTTTGTCCTCACGTTGGTCTTCTTTCCATTTCTAGGCACTGGGAGAAGGATGAAGGAAGAGGGAAGGACTGGCATTGGAGATGAGCTTTTCCCTTTGCTGAGCTGATTCTGTGTGGTCCAGATGCAGACTGGTAGATCTACACACTGTAGAAGTGAAGGTGAGAGGCTAGGGACACACCAGAATGGCAGGAGCAGACACAGCATCATGGTCATGGTGGTCCGTTAAAAAACTTACCATTGTTAGTTCAACAACTAGCAATTTCCAGACAATACAAGGCATTTATCCATTAACCAGATCATGCATAATTCTGCTTTTTAAGCACCAACTAAATATAATTACTGCCTGTGGATTTAGGGGTGAAATTAAAAATTACAGAATAGCCCAATTTGGTTGTTAAATGTGAGGCTTTTACATCACCTTATAGTATCACCTTGAAGGATAAAAGAATTTGAGGTACTTGTGGTTCTTTTTCAAGAGGAAAATTTAAAAAACAAAGTAAAACCTAAGCTCAACTGCCCTGTCACCAATTTGTTGATCAGATCATGTTCTTATGGCATTCTGCTGTAATAAGAGTTTTTGTTTTGCTTGCTCTAACTAGATCTGCTTATGTCCCTAAAATTTGAAGGGTCAGTTGATCCCATGATGATTGATAAGACCCTGGTCACACTATTAGTCTCCCCAGGACCTAGCATAGGGACCTGATATGTATTCAGATCCTGTGGTGCTATATATTTAATAAAATTAGTCTGGAATATCAGAGAGTCAACCACAGAGCCAAGACATGAAAGCCATGCAGTGGTAGCATACACCATTAGTCCCAGCACTTGAAAGGCAGAGGCAGGAGAATATCTGTGAGTTAAAGGCCAGCCTGGTCTACAAAGCAAGTTCCAGGACAGGCATGACCGTTACACAGAAAAGCTTGTCTCGAAAAATAAAACAAAACAAAACAAAAAAAGGCTGGAGAGATGGCTCTTTCCTTTGATATTTCAGACTAATTTTATTAAATATATATCACCACGGGATCCAAAAACAGTAAGAGACATTGTGAGTGTCAAATAATCCATCCATACTGGGTTGCTTCCCAGCTGTTTTCATAATAGGTCAGCCTCTGTTCTAACGACTGTAGCCAGGTGCCTTCTCTTTTTGCTTTTTCCACTTTCATGAAGGACTCCAACAGAAGTGTCCTCATGGGTCACTGAGAGAAAAACCTTAAGGTCCGGACCAGTTACATTTATAGGAATGAAAACCATCTGAGAGGGCAGTGGCCAGAAAGCATGGTGCCAAACAGGCAGAGAATAAGAATGTTTTGATGTACTAGATTTTCTCGAAAGAGCTTTTTATCCAGGGTATCAAAATAACCAGCAGCTGATGCATTTGCTGACTTGGAGGACAGCTTGTGGTGTGTACAGTAATTGTTGTTATTTCTGAGGATGCAGAAGCCTGCAGCCACTGAGAGCCTCATCACAGCAATAAAGCCTGGCACAGACCTCCCGCTCTGCCTCTGCCTCGCTGCCACACTCATTTTTCCAGTGCCCTAGTCTAATTTCTAGATTCCAGTCATGTCTTCATCACTGACCTCTCAGACAGTGTCTTGCTCACCATTATAAGCACAGTGCTGGCTAGTGGTTTTGTTTTTTTGTATCTGCATGGACACCGGCAAAGGCTGCTTTTATCTCAGCTCTGACCCTCAAACCCTCAATTCGCAATTCTTCTTGTTCTTTTCTTTTTTCTTCTGCTATTGCTGTTTTGTTTGTTTGTTAGATTGATTTGTTTTGTTTTTTAAGCTAGGGTCTCATGTCAGCCAGGCTGGTTCTCTGATAGCTGAGAATGCTGTTATATTAACATTTCTCCTGCCTCCATCTCCCTGGTTCTAGGCTTATAGGCATGTCCTCACACCCAGTTTATGCAATACTGGAGATCAAACCCAGGACCTCATGAACACTAAGCAAGTACCCTACATCCATTGTCCCTCATTCCCCCAGAATCTCAATATGGAATGATCTTGGGCTGGGCAGTTCCACTCTTGTCCTGTAGGGGCACTGTGGCTCAGAAAACCATACCTTTGAGACTAGGCAAGCTTTGGCCCATTGATGTGACCTTGGAAGAATGATCTAACCTGTTAGGGCCTAATAGTTGTAATCCAAGTGGTTCTTTCTCAACCTTTCTAACGCTGTGGCCCTTTAATACAGTCCCCCATGTTGTGGTAACCCTCAACCATAAAATTATTTCTCTGTTACTTCATAACTGTATCTTTACTACTGTTATGCATTGTAATGTAAATATCTGTTATATGATCTCTATGGGGCTCATGGCTCACTGGTTGAGAACTCAATTCTTGTAGTGATTAGTAATCACTAAGAAACTATAGTTATATTGATTAAACGTATTAAATAAGTCATTTTGCCCAGTCCCATTTTAGGCACTGAAGAGTTCGCCAGAAAATAAAGATACATAGAATTTAATTTCTAAAGAATTCCATCATTAATTTAGTAGTGGACAAATGCAAATTATTGAATGTACATTGTAAGTCAGGAGAGTACAAGAGAAGACAGGCAGTCGTGTTAGAGGTCAGATATAGTACCATTATTTGTGAAATGAACTGGAAGAGAAAACTTCCAAGGCCAGAGCTAGAGTAAAACAAAACAAGAAGGGTAGATGAGGATCAGGTAACACAGAGCCCCCAAATTCTCCTTAGGCACAAGGAGAGTCAAGTATATCCCTGAGGATCAAATCCTGTCCCTGACCACTGTGAGCCTCCACCTTCTCAGTCACGACAGACTCTGTCCCCCTGAAGATCCCTAGTGGCTCATGGCTACTACATGGAGTAGCTAGATCAGGTACTGATGTCCCTGGTTCTGTCTACTGAGTTCTCTGCCTCCACAACAGGTCCTTGTGGCTCTCAGGAGTCTGTGGTACAAACAAGTATTCTTCTATCCAGGTCCTGAGTAGGAAAATTTTTGTGGAGCCACCAAGATCTGCAATGGGACAGGACTTAATGCTATAGAAATAAGCATTAAAATCCAGATTAACATATTTCATAAGCTCTTGTTCTGGGGTAGGGCTTAGATGAAAGGAAACAGAAGTCAAGAAGAGTGTTCCTGCCATGTAAGCACCCACTATGCAGTACAAAAACAGACCTGTAAATGAATGGGAAACCTGTAGGGAAAGATGCAGACACTTAAAGATACAGAATTTGACCAACTTCGAGGTTCAAGGAGCCTTCATTATCATCTTAGCTGTCCTTAGCCTGAAGTCCACACTCTTTAGAGACTCTACATCCTACACTTTGCTATTTCCTTTGCTTTGCTCTAGCTCTGGCCTTGGGGCTTTCTCACAAGTAATGGTACTGCCTCTGGCCTCTAAATATGCTTACAAGGCTCCAGAGACCATTGTCCTGACCCTTCTTCTAGCCCATTTTTTCCTCTTCTGAGATATATTTCTTAGACACACTTTTAATAGCAATGTTTCTCTGATCCTCAAGTCAAAACTGACACCCTTTCTAGATGACTCTATAAAAGTCTGATTGCCTAAGGGCACACACTTAATACATGTTTGCAAATGAGATACTGTCTGTGCTTTGATGCATGAGTAAGAATGAAAATAATAATTCTGGGAAGGGCACCCCATGAGATAGAAAGAATGTCTTGGACAAGAAGGGGTCAGAAACAGTGTAGAGCTGATGGAGCATGAGGTGGCTACAGCTTAAGCTGGAGTGTGGGTGTAAGGCTGGGGAAGCCTGGGATATGGTGGAAACCCCAAACATGGACAAACTGTAATGACAGTTCAGATCAACAGTGACGACTGCCTGACCCAGGCTCTGGAGGCCAATCACACCATCACCCATTCAAGATAAAGTTAGGGTGCAAATTGATTTAGGCAGTATGAAATAGCAGTGAGCAAGAGGATAGGGTCTCATGGATGTCCTTGTGTTTCTAGTTTGTCGGACCAGGTAGATGGTAGGATCAGCTATGCAGAAAGAGCATCAAACGAAGCTCATATGGTGGTGGCCTGGGGGGCAAAGATCTTTAGGATTTTGAAGAGGCATGTGTGATATTAAAATGTGTGCCTACGAGAGAAGTGGGAGATTTATGAACAATGCCAAGGCCAGCCGTCTCTGCATCCTGCACACAGGATGAAGCAAATAGCCTCAACATTGTCTCCAAATGTATGCTGAAAGCTTACCTCCCGACAAAGTTACACTATCCCTCCCAAGTTATACACTATCCCTCCCCTACTATGTTAGTGCCAAGCCAACGATAAGGCATCTCCTAGAGGTCATAGGAAACAGATCACTTGCTCAAGTGTTCTCTGCTTCTCTCCTACCTGGATATTCCTATAATGTTCAACCTCGTGTAAGATGTACGACAAAGGCAGAGAACATGAGGACCCTGGTGGGCGAGCACTTCCCTGTTCTTTGAATCCAGAACCCTACTAAAGCACATCTTGAGCTCTCTCTTTATGTAGCCTTGGCTGTCCTGAAACTCATGCTATAGACCAGGCTGACCTCGAACTCACAGAGATCTGCCTGCCTCTGCCTCCTGGGTGCTGGGATTAAAGGCTTGCTCTACCACCTGGCTTCAAGCTTCACTCTTAATACTTTATGGGTGCTAAAAGAACTCAGAAAACTTGTTTTTCTTTTTACTTGTGAATGCTTGGTTTTCAAAAGCATTGTCTTGCTGTGGACTCAAATTCCATTCTTAATGTGGAAAGATGTTTCTCTCTGTATTCCAACTGCAACAATCCTAAAAGTAGTCTATGAAAACCACATGCTTCTTGAAGAATGAGAGAATACACATACATCTCATTATGCTCACACGGTAGACAACAGCTCTCTCTCTCTCTCCTTTTCCTCTTGTCTTCCTCCCTCCCAATCTCTCTCCTTTTCTTTTTTTCTTTTTGAGCCATGCTCTTTCACTTTAACCCAGTGTAACTCTGAAGTCACGGGAATCTTCTTTTCTATGCCTCCCAAGTAGAGTAATTTCTTCACTAAACCCTTAAGAACGTCAAACTCCCAGTGGCCATCATAACACCTGGAGTGTTATACATCTTCAGCAAGTGCTGATTCTATAAAAGAATGAGAGGTACTCACGGGGTTGACTGAGTAGCTTAAAACTCACCAGTAAATATTAAGGGCTATTCTTGGTTTCTCGGGGCAATCATATTTCAGGGGTGGGGGTCAGAGCTAACTACAGAAAGTGAGAGAACTAGCATGTAAATTAAATGGACCTATTTTGGCATCTCAAGATTAAGAAGCAGGACACTCAAATCAGTCTGCATACATTTGAAAACTGCTCACAGAAAAACTGCATTGATTCCTCCCCCACCCCAGCTTTCCTTCTGTGCCTCTGTACATCTCCTCTTGGGTCACTCACTCCTTTCTGGGTCTCCTTCAGATCTGCCTCACCCCTAAGCAGACACAACCTGCCTAGGGTAGCCAGACTGCCTTGGTCTAAGGGGTCTTCTATCTCTGCAAGACCACATTCCTTAGATGAGACCACTGTAGTATTCCAGGCTCTATTACAAAATCCTATGTGTTTTTCTCTGTTCCTTCTCTCCTTCCAAACACAGCAACCTCTCCTGTGCATGCTGTCCATTATTCAAGCACCATGACGGCACAATCGGCACATGCCTGAACACAGTTGGTTCTCCATTCTTCACTGCTGCAGCACTGCCTGTTAACATGGTCCTCTCCAGTTCTGTCTTGAATATTTGGTGGCTGTATGAGAAAATGTCACAATCAGTAAGTTCTTGGCATGTAACTTACTCTGAGAGAAGATAGAAATCCCAGAGCTCAGAACCAGGAAACTTGAATGCCCAGGCACACATAATACCTATATACAGTGTCTCTCCCCACATATCTGTGTCCTGTTATGGGCTGGGTCCAATGCTTCAGAGCAAAACTTGGGCAGATGGAGATAGACTTGAGTGACCATCTAAGTGGCCCAAGGTGCTTCAGAAGAGCAGGAGAGGACTCAGGCTGGAGGTCCCCTTCCTCAGCTCCCAGCTCCTAAGCTGTAGATGTCCTCAGGATTCTTTTTGTCCTTATTCAGCAAGCCCAAAGGGGTGGGCATTTGTGTTGTTGTTCAGAATAGAGATTCATTTATCATCATTCTAATTTTAAAAGTCTCCCGTGTGCAGAGATGGCTTTCATCTTCGTCAGTTTCTTCCTCCCTATTAGCATCCCATTATACAATCCCTGACAGATTAATCACAGCCATTGTTGTGCTGTTTATTCTACACGCTGTATAATTTTACTTTCAAAATGTTATTTTAATTAAGAAGGGGGAGGTGTTCTCCTGACAGACAGGCTTCTTGGGGACCCACCAAGCAGGTGTATGCTCGCTGCTTGCTATAGCTTTATATCCAGCAACCTGAGCCCTAGCACCAGGGATAAAGTGAATCCTGGGATTTTGTGAGACAGTCTCCTGAATATAAATAGCAAAGAATAACTCACTGAATTTGACTTATGCACCTTCCAACAATGTTTCTTCTTTGTCTTTAAAACAAAGAGCATGTTTTTGTGATTAAATAAGATGTGGCTGCAGTTTTGTGGGATATTATAAGGGACACAGGCTGAGCTCATGGTTTTCTACTTTACCTAAGGCCTAGTTCACTCAGCTTTATGTCTTTAGACACTTATTGAACATCTCTGGACATCACCTTTTCAGAGAAGGAAGATGCCCATTATGAGTTCATATAGGATGTTGAAAACTTTAATGACCATATATATAAATCATTTAGGGATGGTTCTTGACATATAGTGAGTGTTCAGTGGAGGAGTTCTTCCTTATTCAATTATAACTTGATGCATTACTTCTGCTCAGACAAGCCAGAGCTGTCTAGAGAGAATTCCCATGATGAGAAGAGTCCACTGAGCCATATTTTGTCCAGGACTCACCTTGGTTTGGAAAGAGGAACAACTTTGAAGCCACAAAATCCATTAACACATTAAGGTGTCACCATTTACCCTCAAGCTCTGCACCCAGAGCCAGATACTAGGTAACTGGAGCAACAGTTCATTCTCTTTTTGAAAAAGAAAAACATTTTGTGGTGAGGGAAAATGTGCTTGCACAAGAGGACCCCCTAAAAAAGGATGCTTCCACATGTGATGTATGCACACTGGACAGAGAGATGAAGTTATTTTGTTACCCAAATGGAAGAGACCTGAGTTAAACTTTATATGTCATGTACACTTCAGTGCAGATCAATGCTGATCATTTGCTTGATGTCAGTGCCAATGTCATATGGTGAAACCCGACTTATCATGACCAAAAAACGTTGTTCTGCTCTGGAAACTTAGCTTATTGTAATGCAGAAGATTGGCTCAAGGTAAAGGACTGCTAAAACCTAAGAGCCATTGGCCTGACAAAGAGCTACAAAACTAAAAGAAGAGAATAATAATGTGCTGAAATTCCTAAGGGTGAAACCACCATCTCCACTTGCCACCCTACATTAGGTCCCGTCTGAACAGAGTTCAAGGAATAACCACAGTTCTTTGTTGTGTTGGAATTTTGTCATTTCAAATAACGAGCCCTCTGAGATTGAGGACTCAGCTCTTTTCATGTCTGCATCAGCAGAACCAAATACAGGAATTGGAAGAATTGTCTTCAAAAATAGTCATTAAGATTGAACTGAGTAAAATTATTGGAAGAAAGGGGCCATTGTTTAGATCATTCATTGTAGGGAAGTCTTTGTTGTAATGGGGGCTTAAACTGTGTTCTTTAATAACAGCTGGGATCAGTTAGGCTAGAATGAAGGTATAAATGGGGGGTGAAAAACTGAAGACGGCACATATGGCTTTGCCATTAATGGAGTTTAAGCATGCAGTTAATATATGAAACAGGCTGTGTGTCCAGAAACAGCCCACTGTCGCATGGTTCCAAGCATGACTTTAGAGATCTTTCCACACTCCTAGCACGTGTTCATAGAAAGACAAAATTGCACTGGAAGAAAGGGAGGCTCAGAAAGCACATCAAGTTCAGGATTTGCAGAGGAATGGAGCACAGAGCATGCCTTTTTATGGGGACATCTCTTATCCAACGAAAGTGAATTCACTGGAAACACCCCGCCATAGTTAACAGTTTTATAGACTTCCATGCACTTTCCGGCACTTTTATGTAATGCAGATATTTGCTTAAACTTCAGAGGGCAAAGTTAACACAGTTTTAGTTTATTCTACACATTTTTTTCAAATACTGGTCCCAGTGCACTTTGCAAACTGTCCCTCCTGCTGATGGTGGCTGTGAGGTGGCTACTTGGCCTCTAAGGCTGTGAGTCTCCGCGGCTGTGTTTTTCTCTAAGTGATTCTTTTGCCAGCATCCCAGAAGAGGAGATTGTGATCTAAACCTCCTGCTTACCACTCTGCCACCCTGGGACATTGCCAATCTACCTAAAATGGTAGTTTGGCTTCCCAGGTCTCCAGGACAGGTCTATGACAGACAAAAGTGACTGGACATGGGCATTGCCCAAGGTTTGCAAAACATCAGAGAAGGTTTCCAATTTAATGATTTCAAATTGATGTTTTAAAAGGTACAATGAATAATAAAAATCCAATAAAAATCACAGTCGGGCACTTTTCAGATTTGAAGTATGACACAGCTATGCATAATCCAAATGATTCTAGTCTGTGTGCTAGGAGACGGAGAGGCGGCTGCCACTGTCTGTTTTTAGCTGTGCCCGACCCATTGGGAACAGTGAGGAAAATATTCTTTGCAAAAAGAATAGCACAAAGCTGTCAGGCAGAAAAACACCACACAGGACAGAATGAAGAAGGTACTAGAATGTTCCCCATGCCTTTTGATGTAAGAAACACACCAAAAAGACAGGATTATTTTTTCTAGTTCCTTTAATAACAATTTTTTCATCTCTCATTTGATCATTAGATCAGAACTACTGAACTCACAGGTTGTGTAACTGACAGCATTCTCAAGTTCTGTTTGAGACTGGTACACAAAACAGCCAAGTCAGTGACCCCCTTATATGCATCCTGTATTCCTGGGGAAGCTCAAACCCAGCCCAGAGCATCCTCATCCATGCTGAGCATAGTGTAGGAAGGAAAACCCGCTGAGTCGGGGGCCCCTCTCCAGAACTTCCTTGTGTTTTTTCTATCTGTTTTTCTATCTCATATAGACCACTTGCTTCTGCTGACCATGGCTTCTCCAAATCGAACAAGAGATGTAGACATAGGTTTCTTGGAATTTCAAGTGACTAAAACGAGTTGGTCCTTCTGAGGGTAATCCCTCTATTCTAGGTCTTTTCATTTCAAAATAAAACATCTGAGAATAGCAACAGTGAGCCGAGAGGAATAACTCTCTAATGGGTAAAATTTGGGTCATTTTGCCCACCACATCAGATTGTCTTTTTTTTCCCAAGTGGAGGGGTATGGGTTGGAGAGCAGAGGGCTTTTTGTCTTCAAGGAAGCTCTGGGGTCGCCTTTGTCTCCTCTCTTCTCCACCCCCTATGTAAGTTGTCTACTCACTCTTGTCATTCTACCTCACATGTAGAATGTGCTCGACCCTCGTCACCCCATTGCTGCTGCCTCTCCCTGGACTATTGTGGTGAAATGTTCTCTGTATGCTGTAAATAAAGGAGGTGTTTTGGCCTATGTAGAGCACCGTAGAAGTGGATGGAGAATCAGAGGACAGACAGGTAGAAGGAGGGTGGAGTTAGTCAGTCTCCAACTGACCCCCGAAGAAGACAGACATGTAAGGAATCCAGGTGAGCCACGGGTCGGGCCACATGGCAGATAGATTAATAGAAATGGGTTGAATTAAAATGAAAGAGCTAGCTAGTAATGTGCTTGAGACATAGGCCAAACAGTATAAAGTATATAAGTGTCTGATTAATTTCTTTGGGGGACAAATCTGCTGTGGGCCAGGTACAAACCTCTGGGCCCAAACGGGCCCGGGAATCCTTCTACAACAGACTATAGAAGTGCTGTCAAGCTTAACTAAGCTTGACTTTTATCAGCCAATTTTTAGCAGCAGCTGCTTCTAGAATAATGCTTCTAAAGTTCACCTTTTCCTCAATCTGTTCTTAAACTCCATGTCAGTTAACTAGGCCTGAGCATGTTCAGGTAGCAGAAATGTAATCTCGATGGCTTAATCCAACAAAATCTACTTCTCATCCAAACTGCACAGCCCAGTGTGACTGGCTGAAGGGTCTCTATTCATGGTGTCCTGGGTATCTAGCCTGAGAGAGCCTCCCTCAGTCACCCAAAGAGCCATAAGGAATAGGGCAATCCACACACAATGAATGGTTCTAAAACTCTGAGCTGAAAGAAACCAACAACCCATACTTCCATTCTTTTGGGAAAACAAGTCCCATGTCTTTCAATGGGGACCAGGGAGGATAATCCTATCATGTGACATGGGGATTGGAAATATTTAACAGCATCATGGTGGCAACCTACAGCCTTGTACCTCCCTTAGAAGATATGCCAGTTGAGGGTTCTCTGCGGTCCTGCACAGCAAGGCCCTTCCTCTCGTGACCTCTCTGAACTCATTGCATCCCCTCTACTCTTCCTATGAACTTCAGCATGCTAGACACACCTCGGGACATTTGGTCTAGCTGTCTAGCCATTGGATGCTTCTCTAATTGTTTGCATAGTCCCATCCACCCCTTCCTAGTATCCTGCTAGATGTCCCATTTTGAGGACTTTCTTTACCACCATAATTAGATCTTAATGCTACCCTCTCCTCTACACACGCCCCGCCCCCAGCCTCTCCTGCTTCATCCCCTTGTTTCCCACTGAATGTGTCACCTGTGACCTGACATGGCAGAGTGTAACTCAGCAGCCCAGGCTTTGCTCTGCTTAGGTTCAAATCCAAAACTCTGCTTCCTGGAAATCTTGGGGAGGCCAGTTATTCTCTCTCTTCCTCAGTCTCCTTGTCTATAAAGTGGGTTAATAATGGTGCCTACCTTCCAGCATAGTGGTGAAGGTGAAATACATAAAGCCTGGGGAACAGGAAGTACCTCGTGACAATAGTGTTTGCAATTCTACTGTATCATCTGAATTGCCACACGAGGATATGAGTTCCATGGGGCAATCAATGACTTTCAGACTTTTCAAAACTAATCCCCAGAGCGGTGTGCAGTCTGCTGCAGACTGCAGAAATACTTACTTCAAAAATGAGTGAGTGACTGGTTTAGTGACATGCATGCCAGGCTAGCTGGCCAATGCTCAGTCTCCTTTGGCTTCTTCTACCCCTGATGTCTCAGGCCTTAGCACGGAAAGAACTGCAGAGGAGCCAGCTCTCCTGTCAGGCCAGATTGCCAAGTCCCTGAAACACCTTCTGGGGGACTTCCCCTGTGTGACGGGTGACATGGCTCCATCTCTTCAGGAAACACCCAGCCACACTTCGAATCTGACCCCAGAAGGCGGGCAAAGCCAGAGTGCTCTGCAGTGATGAACCTCCTTGATTGCTCACCTCAGTTTCATCCTTGGGCTTGTGATCTGCTCCTGTGGTATCAGTTATGTCTGTTCCCATTCTACTGTTGGGATTTATCTGGAATCTGTCCCCCATGGGGAGCATGAGAGCCCCGCAGTCTTTGCTGGGTAAGGCGCATGGCACAGGTTTTTTATGACTGAACTGATAGGTTTTTAGAAGCCTATCAAGTAGAAGTCCCATAGCACACAGCCCCTCTCTAGCACACTGAGATTTTGATCTGTAGTATGGAAAACTACAAAGAGAGCTGTCAGTTGATCATTATTTTCTCCTTACAGTTGGACAAATTTATTGAATAGCACAGACGTGAAATGTGTTAATAAGGAGCATCTGTAATCCTGGGACCTCATGATGCTCTTTATATACTCTGACAGCATAGGAGACATTCATAGGTGGGTCAGTTGCCGGAGGGACCTCAGGGAGTTCAGGAACTTCCTGATTGGTCTCATCTAAGCTGACTTGAGCTTCCAATTGTGAAATTGACAATAAGGCTGTGTGGTGATTCGTGTCTTTAAATATACTCCACACGACAGTCCCTCAGGTGAGCAGCGGTGAGAAGAAATTCAGGGAGAATATCAGGTACTCTCAGATCTGGATTTGATTTTGTTCGCTAATCCTAGGTTCTGTGCAAGGCCCACGGGGGCATCACTTTCCTGGTTGTTTCTGCTCAGCCCTCAAGGCTTCAGCGTGAAAACTCTCTTGGATGGACTCACAGCCATGACTGACAGGACATAAGAAGGAAGGGAGAATCGTATGGTTGCTTTCCTTTTCTCTTTGGAAGCCGGCGTGGGAACATACTCCTTGCCTTGCTTAGTCATAAGGGTGCAGAGCTGGTACCTCACAACTTGGGAACCATCCACCCCACCCCACCCCATGCCAATTTTGGCCCCCTTTTTCTCTTTTAAAAGCTACTCACACACAAACTAGTGACTTGTTCTGGGGCTTAAGCCTCATGACAGCTGTGGAGTGAGTAAAGCCTACCAATTCACACAATTTTCTCTCCCTTTCCCAAAGGCTTTGCACCTTCAGACCCTGTGTGACCCAGAATGTTTGAGTGACAGTTTCCTCATCTTTAAAATACTACATGGATGGGAGTGTGGCAAAACTCAAACTTTAAAAGGAAATTAAAATGCCAAGGGGGAGGTTCTTCAAGGCATTGTTATGAGCGATGACGCTGTGGACAGAATGCCAAATGCACAAGAAACAAAGCAAAACTTGAAAAACAGGATCACAGCAAACATCTCCTACCACACAGGAGCCAGTCAACAGAGTGAAGAAGCAGACAGGATGAGAAAGAGCCTGGGCCAGCTCTTCACTGGAAAGAGGGTTACCATCCAGAGAATATAAAGAGCTCAAAAACCTTAATAATAATAGATGACCCAACTAAATCTGGGCAAATAATTCCAACAGCTACTTTTCAAAACAAGGAATCCAACAGCCAATAGCTGTGTGGGAAAAGTCCATGATGGTGTGAGCATTAGGGAACGGAAATTTTAGATGCGCTGAGAGACCATCTTACTCCAGTTACAATAGCTGTAATTAAAGAAACAAACAAAAGAGAAAAGCAATTGCTTGTTAAAAAAATATATGAAGAAAAGGATGGGAATATAAATTAATCCAGGCATTATGCAGACAGTTCCCACAATGCAACAGTGCATGAGATTAATATCTGCCTTTCTGTGTCTGGTTTGTTTTGCTCAATGTAATGTCCTCTAGTTATATCCTTTTTGCTGCAATATGAAAGAGTTCATATTTCCTAGTTGCGGCGAGCCGCCTCTGTCCTGCAGAACGACGAGTCACCACAATGCACGATTCTTCTTGGATCACACTTTATTGGAGTTACAGCTCAGTTGTGAAGTGGTGGAAAGAAGACG
>PVIH01017003.1:13634-43578 GCA_004025045.1 Sigmodon hispidus
GCCAATGATTGGTTCAAAGTAGTCTCATTAGCATATGGCTGGTGATTGGCCCAAAGTAATGGCTCATTAACATATTTGAGGACCGCATCGGATAGGTCCTTTCTCGATGCCATAGGCACATCGGATTGGTTACTACTCGATGCCTAATTAGCATAAGCGGCGCCGGCAAGCTGTGCAAAGGCAAACCGCGCCCTACACCTAGTGGCTGGAAATGTGCTGTTACATATCTGCATACATCCACCCAATGAATGTGGTAACAGAGAGGAATGGGAAGGAAACCTGAGAAGTAGCTACTAGGTGCTGAGACAGATACTGGGCCCATTAATACATACAATGAGCATGTGCTAGCTGTGTGTTCCCCCAAACAGCATGTATATCCATGAAACAACTTGGAGCATGAAGTGAGAGGATTCTGTAATGAATGTCTAGTGCCTTGATATTGTCTGTCAGAAAGGAGTCTGGCATCTATGCTGGCTTTCTTAGGACCAGTGCCCTGTGCCTATGGGAAGAGCTCTGGCATTCAGCAGGCAGTTAGGGAGACATGCTGGATTTGAGGGTTAAGCACCCTTGAAGCACATGGCATATCTTGCTCCTTCCAGGAAAGACTGCCTATTTCCTGAAAGAATGATTGGGGAGGAAAATAAAAATCCACACGTTCTTTCCAATGCTCTCTCCCTTTCCCTCATAGGCTGAACATCCAACCTCATTGCCCTGCTTTGAGGACTTTATGTCATGGTGGGAGTCCCAGATGTTCAGCGGGAGCACTCTGTTCTCAAGAGGCTGTGGTCATCCCCTGGCTGACAGACACTCTGAGCTCCAGCCTATTGCTCAGTTCCTAATAAGCACAACTTCAGGTCTATACCAATATCAGTACTTTAAATATATTTAAAGTAAGTAGGGATTTATTAGACTGGCTTATAGGATGTGGTCCAGGTAGTCAGTTTAACAATGGATGCCTCACTCTGGAGAGGACAAGAATCCAGGACTTGTTCAGTCCACAAGGCTAGATGTCTCAGCAGGCTCAAACTAGCACTGAAAGACTGGAGGCGACATGGAGACCTGCTACATTGGAATGAAAGATGAGAATGCTATTGATGAGGAAATACCACAGTAACAGGATACATGAACTTCCCAGACAGAGTGAGGACAAACAGGCAAAAACCAAGTTTCTTCTTTGTGTCATTTAACCTGAGCTGCTGCCACATTCAAGGTGGGTCTACCTGCTCCAAATAATCTGACCAAGAAAATCCCTCACAAGAGCACCCCAGTGATTATGTCTTAGTTGGTTCTAGACACTAGTGTGAGGCATCCATTGTTAAACTACCTGGACCACATCCTATAAACCAGTCTAATAAATCCCTTCTTACTATATATTTAAAGCACTGATATCGGTATAGCCTTGAAGTTGTGCTTATTAGGAACTGATCAATAGGCTGGAGCTCAGAGTGTCTGTCAGCCAGGGGATGACTGCAACCTCTTGAGAACAGAGTGCTCCAGCTGAACATCTGGGACTCCCACCATGACATAGACTCCTCAAAGCAGGGCAATGAAGTTGGATGTTCAGCCTATGAGGGAAAGGGAGAGAGCGCACTGGAAAGGAACGTGCGGATCTTTATTTTCCTCCCCAACCATTGGGTGTGACACACAATGCCTATTTCTAAATCAACAACTATTTGAATGGTGGTAAAGAGGGAAGTGACCCCTACCTCCACACTGTTTTATGCCTTTCAGGTCATGAGGCAAAAGTAAGACTGCCTGGCTCTGCCCCATGCCAGGAAGCCCCAGTTAGTTATAACTAAAGAGGAGAGGGAGGTGACAGGAACCTGGAGAGTTCCTCCTGTTATTCTGAGCTGAGTATCAGTGTTA
Source organism: Sigmodon hispidus (assembly GCA_004025045.1). Lineage (NCBI taxonomy): Eukaryota > Metazoa > Chordata > Mammalia > Rodentia > Cricetidae > Sigmodon > Sigmodon hispidus. The sequence goes on from PVIH01017003.1 coordinate 15,501, forward strand.
ATCAACAGATTCAAAACCATTCCCGATCAATACTTCAGGATAGCCACAGCCACAGTAAGTGATTCCCTTGGCCAAAATGCTTTATGCTCCATGCTGAAATCTGCCTCATTTAGCAGGACTTCCTACCACTGATATGTTCAGGAGGCCAAACTTTGATTGGGTGAAAACAGACATTGAAAAGAATTTTGTTTGTTTTCTCAGGGACAGTTGGCTGCTGGCATCTTTCTGCTGTTGAGTTTCTGGAAGGCCATCTGTTTATGGAATCTGTTGTCAGAAGGAACAGTCTGGGGAAGTGAACTTAAGGAGGTTCACTCCCACCAGGGTGAACTTAGACAGGAAAAAATTCACTGAGCAAAAGCATCTTCTGCTTTGTGGGTACTGTTATGTAGCTTGTGTGGTGGTGGTGATAGACTTTGGAGTGTGTGTGTGTGTGTGTGTGTGTGTGTGTGTGTATGTGTTGGTGTGTCTATGTGTGTATGTGTCTGTGTCTCTGTGTGTATGTGTGTCTGTATGTGTCTCTGTGTGTGTCTGTGTGTGTATGTATGTATAAGGATCCCAACAGATTCCACTTAACAAAAACAAACTAAACTAAACTGAATCAATGGGCAACATCCCAGCCCGAAAGAGAACATTTTCTTTTTCATGGCACAGATGGATTTTGGAATGTCTTTCTGTGCCACAAATTTGACACAAACAACAGCAGCAGCAAACTCTTACAATCAGTTCACACACAGTGTTTCAGGACTGGATGTGACGCATAGCACAGAGAGAGGCCCACCTGTAAACTATTTGTTAGGAAGTAGGTCTATGGGAGAAAGCAGCATTTGCAGATCCCAAGGCACTGAATTTGGAATCAAGAGACATAAGGAAGAAATTTTCATCTTATACTCTTCCTTTCAACTTTCTATTTGGTGTCAAATACTTTAAGCCTTATTCACAAACTAGGCATAATATTGAGCTATTGAGAAACATCAGCCTACTACTTGCCAATGTCTGTCCATTTATCCTGTATTACTCTTAGCTTTGGGGACTGTTGCGATGTAGCCTGCCCCTGGTTTAAGCCCTATAAACCTGTCTGGTAGTCATGATTTTTTTGCCTCAAGCACCCACTCCCACCCCATCACCTGGTAACTTAATCCCCTCTCTTTGTTCACATCAGTTGAAGTATGTGGTGTGGGCATAGGGCAATCAATACATCACACACTCCCTGGTCATCGATTAGTTCATAAATGGCAATGACCCCACATGGCCAATGAGATGTCTGCAAACTCTGAGACAAGAGGAAATGCCTCTTCCTAGACTGCTTTTCTAGCCTGAACTTGGGGCAATGTATGCCAGAACTATCTGGTTTGATAGGGCACAGCATCTTATAACAGTGAAGTCCTGAGTAAGATGAGCTTGGAAATCCCCTTACCCAGTCATGCCTAAACTGAAGGAATGTCTGATCTGTTTTGGTTTCTATAACAAAATATCACATAAGCTCATTAGTTTAATCCATAGATAGTTATTTATCATGATTCTGAAGTCTAAAAAGTCTAGAATCAGTGTGCCAGGAAGGATGGGTTCTGGTGAGGACCACCTTTCTGCTCTGCAGACAGATGCCTTGGAAGCACATCTTCAGATGGGAAAGGGGTGAAGGAAAATAAGAAGGCATGGGGGTGGGGACAGGAAACAGAGGCAGAGAGAAAGCCCTAGCTGCTTCCTATAAGGGCAGAGAACACTAATCCCACCATGGACTCAGCTTATACCCCTATTGAAATCCTAAATATCTCCCCAAGACCCCACAGCCAAATGCTATCACATTGTAGGGTAGGTTTTCAGCAACAATTTGGAGAAAACACAAACATTCAAGTTATAACAACTCCTCCTTAGGCTTGAGTTACAGCATTCATGAATTAATAGTTTGCTTTAGACTGATTTAGGCTAGATCCTTTGTTCGCTCGTCGATGAGCCTTAGCTATCCGCAATATCCATCTTGGAGACCAGCATGTTTGAGCTCCACCCATAAAGAGGTCCATTTGTTCCGGCATTAAAGCTGTTTTCTTCTCCTCCACCTCCCCACTGCTTCCCTCCCGAGCACAGGTGTGCCCCACATTGGAACATTTTGAATCCAGTCTTAAGTAGCTTTGTACACTTGCTTCTTGCTCAAAGTTAACTCTACCAATTACTGTAAGAGAAAGCTAGGAAAAGACTCAGGCTAAACTGTTTTCATTACCCCAGAGCTCCCTACACCATGCCTTGCATAATAGGACTTTATATACTTCAAGTTAATTTTGGGTCATAAATGGTCCCATTGGGTTTGTCTCACAAAGATTGCCATTACAGGCTGTTTTTCAGACTGTTTGGAATTTAAAGAGAAGAGGGGAGGGGAGGGAAAAGAGTGGAGGGGAGGGGAGGGGAGAAGAGGGGGGAGAAATTAAAAGAAAAGAAAAGAAAAAGACAAGACAAGAGCAGTCAGATGACCTAGAAGGTGCTTCTGGGAAGCCATGCTTTTCTTCCAGATAGTCCCACTTGGCAGGATTGCCTGTATGTATCAGTCAATAGTTCAAACTGTGCTAACGGCTTCAGTTAAGGATCAGACCCTTTGGCAGGCACTGCCAGTCTGTTTCCAGGGCAGATGGAGAAGAACATGGAGGCTTCTGACCTTGGACTTGGCGCCAGCCAATATGAAGACGTAATAGGTAGTGAAATCAAACCTGAGCTCCAATTCCCACTCAGCTGAGGAAGCTTAGGCAAGTCACTTTGATCCTCAGAGTTCTCATTTCTGCATCTCTCATGTGAGAATAATATTAATCGGTCTGGATGTGTTTGCACTTCCTAAGCAGCGCCCTACAGGAGCACTTGGAAATGGTTTGCTTTCACTGTCTCCATTACAATTGATCTTAGGACAGTCGGTGACCTGGAAATCAGTAGTGCCAATTCCAACCATGGCTCCTGTTCTCACTTCTATGATGTTGAAAAAAGATCTGTGTTTTGTTCTTTTTCTCTCACATGAAAACAGAAGCAACATCATTATCCTTGTTCAGTACATGACAAAAAAACCATTCAGGAACTTGGACAAAACCACTCATTGGTAGATAGAATTTGGAAATACATTTGTTTTTTCTAAAGGGTATATATTTTTTTATATCTCTCTCTCTCACACACACATACAATCTTTTTTGTATGTGTTGTATGTGTGAGCACAGATGTGTGTGTGTGGTATAACTCATTTGCATGAATGCATGTGGCGGTCAGAGGTCAACATTAGAGGTCTCTTTCTAATTTAATTACAAAGTTTCTCTTTTTCCTTTCCTCCCTGCAAACACACACACTCTCCCCACTCCTTTAAATTCATGATCATTTTTTTCATTAATTGTTATTACATTCACATGTGTTTATGTATGTATGTACACACATTTCTATTTCTAAATATAACATACTGAGTCCATACAATATTACTTGTATGTTTGTGTGTTTTCGGGACTGTTTGGCACTGGACAATCAATTGGTGTGTTCTTCTCTGTTCCCCCTGCTCCCAGATTTACTTAGCTACCTGTAGTGTAGGACTGAGACCTCATGGGATTTTGCCCATCCACTTTGGGGTGTTTTCAGCAGCATCATTGTTCAGCTCACATTTGGGCTGTCATGTCTGTGAGACTTACAGGTGTAGCTTCTGATGTTCCTTTCTTAGTTTTGAGACAAGAACTCTCTTTAAACCTGGGGCTCACTGTTTCAACTAGTGGTGACCAGCAAACTTATCTCCAGCTCACAGTGCTGGGGTTACAGAGATACCATGACATCCAGCTTGTATAAGACGCTGGTATAGTGGGACTGTGTTCTGTTACATTGTAAATAATTGTTCTGCCTACTGGTTTAATAAAAGTGCTGATTGGCCAAAGGCAGAGAGGAAGTGTGTGTGGGGCTACCAGACTAAGAAAACTCTGAGAACAGGAAGACCAGAGCAGAGACGCCAGAGAGACACCACCACAGGGACTCCAGGAGAGACACCAGATCCACAGGGAATGAGATGAGAATGCTGCTCTGAGAAAAGGTACCGAGCACATGGCTAAACAAGATAAGAATCACGGGTTAGTTTAAGAACTAAGAGTTAGCAGGTTATATGCCTGGGCCCTAGGTCAAATATCATAAGATTAATATAAGCATCTATGTGTTTCTGTAGGACTGCAGGGCTGCAGGCCTGGACCAGAGGCTGGACGGCCAGAAACTTAATATTTCATGCTGGGAACCTAAACTCAGCCTTTCCCGCCTCTTCCACAAGCACTTTACCCATGGAACCATTTTCCTCCACTTTCAAATCCATTTTAAAAATTGAGGCAAATTTAGTCATCCAGCTATCCATCCTTCCAGCCCTTCTTCCACTAATTCATTCACTCCTTTTTTGTCAGATATTTACATAAGAATCTTAGTTCTGTGTGGCAAGTTACTACTTCGTAGATTCCAGAGACAAACAGAATAGTACCCACCTTCATGGAACTAAATGGTCTGTAAAATCCTATCACCTTCTTTATCCCTCAGGGGTCAGTCCCAGATTAAAAGGAAGAAATACAACATATGTAAGTGCTTTGTTGGGTATAAAATGCAACTAATTATTATTACTATATTTTGTTGCAACATATGGGCAGCTTTGCTCACTCAATGATTTGAAACTGAGCAAACACCAAATGAGAGAATATTAAAGACATCAGTTTTAATCTTCAAGCTCCAAAAGAAGTCGCCAGAGTCAGAGCCTAAATGTGGCCACAGGCGAACTCTGAGTTTCCAGGATGAGATGTCTGGACTGCGCTTATCTCACGGTCTGGTTTAGAGCTGGTGCCAGCCCTGCTGTTCTTGGTCTGGCCTTCATGGAGTTGCTTTTTTGATATGCTTGCTAGTGCTGAGTTCTGACACTTGTCTGGGTCTTGTCTCTCTGGTCTGTTCAGGTGCCCTTCCAGCTGTGACTCAAGAAACAGGTCCTGCTTTGGCTGGTTCTTTTTTTTTTCACCTGTGGTGGTTTGAGTGGGAATGACCTCCATAGTCTCATATACTAAGTTATCAGGGAGGGGCACTACTTGAGAAGGATTTGGAGGCGTGGCCTTGTTGGGGAAGTGTGTCACCAGGGATGGGCTTTGAGGTTTCAAAAGCCCAAGACAGGCCCGGAGTCTGTCTCTTTCTTCCCGTTGCCTGCAGATGCAGATGTAGAAGGCAGTTCCTTTTTCAGCACTATATCTGCCTTCATGTTGTTATGTTAACCCCGGAATGGTGATGGACTAAGCTGTTGCAGCTATAATCAAGCCTCAACAAGATGTTTTCTTTTATAAGAGTTGCTATGTTTATGGTGTCTTTTCATAACAATAGAGCATCCTCTCAGGCTATTCACACATTAGAAAGGAAATCCAATTGAGAAAGACTCATGGAATTGCTTTTTTTTTTTTTTAAAGCACTTTGATCACTATCCATTATACTTGCATCCAAATGCCAATCACTATGTTTCCTGCCACAGGAAGGCATTCTGGACTTTAGGACAGGCCTCAACCATGTGTAGTGTCTAACATGGATATGGTTCCCAATGAATAAACATCAAGAAATGACAGGAATTCTATGGTAACATTTAGGTTGGTTGTCCAAAATGCTGTGTGGCCTTCAGCTGGCTCTAGGTCAGGTTGATTTTGTTATCAAGCTCATGCCTTGTAGAATCTGAGGTGAACCATGAAATCTCAATTTGTATATTTCTGATGGGTGAATGTGCTCAGGGCTCTCTGCACTATCCTCACGGATGACCCTTATCCCCTCACCTCTAAGCTGACCTTCAGGCAGGGAACAAAGAAGCCTGTTCATCTCTCTCTGGAGAAAGCAGGTAGTGAGTGCCTTTGTGAAATACTGCTGTGAGAAGAGAGACAGGCTAAACCTTATAACTATCTCCTTGTTTAAGTTTCCCAAGCATGGTGCCAGAGGAGTGTGGGCAGGCCACTCTGCTGGTGGCAGGCTTGAATGAACCCTTCACTGGAGGGCCAGCTGCTACGCTGCTTCCCAGCATATCACATACATGCTTACTTACTGTCACACACTTGGGCTGACCTTCAGGCCAAGTTGATTAAAATCACATCACTCAGGCCTTTAGTGTGTGGGCTCCTGGTGTTCCACACAAGCTCCGGACTGGAACCTGTGCAGCCCTTTTAATTCATGGCTGGGAAAAAGAGAAATGAATGTTCCCAGTGCCTTCCCATTCCTGCTCTTACCAAGAAGACCTCAGATGAAGGGGGTGGGGAGTTTCATACCAGAGGCAAGTCTGCAGTGAGAATCTCTGAGTCTATTTTCGGCTAGAACCATCTGGACACAAATCAAGAATCTAATTTCCCCCAACTACTTTCTTCCCCCTTGTACTTTAGCTGACTCTGAGAGCAGGGAGCCTGAAATCAAGTCTGGACCAGAGAATTCCATTAAAATATAAAGAATAAATAGAAAGAAAATGTCACTGAGTTCCATGGATTATTCCCCTTGTCAAATAGAGGCCAGTGCTATGGCAGCCAGGGTTCTGCTCCCAACATCTTCTAGAACTTTCCAGAGAGAGAGAGAGAGAGAGAGAGAGAGAGAGAGAGAGGAGAGAGAGAGGGAGAGAGAGGCAAGTTAAGACTCAGAGCCCTTTCTGAGGCTGTTTCACACACACACACACACACACACACACACACACACACATCAGTGGGTTGTATGTGTTGTGAACTGCAGGACGAGCAAAAACTGAAGTTAAAACTATGCAGTTGTCAATAGGCAACCCCACTGAGGACCAAAAGTCCACAAGAGAATAGCTGCATCTTTGAGCCCTGGAAACCTTCTCAGCACAGTGGCATCACCCACATGACAAAGACCCTGAAGAAGCCTGACATCTTACCCAGTGGTGGTTTAGAATTCTTCTACAAGGTCAGCATCCTGAACTCTTGAATATAGGGGGTGAGAACAGGGTGAGCAGCTCATCCTACTGGATGCTGGTGGACTTCCTTTAAAGTCAGTGATGCTAGAGTGCTTCGGCTTGAAAGAGAAGTACAGGATGTTCTAGACTGGATTTCCCATGTTAAAAAAGAGCATATTTACTCTGGAATCTGGACATCAGCAACTTAGATTTATGTTGTATCAGCTAGCAGAACCAGACCAGGATGATAGTGAAGGCTTTGTTGTACATGTTTGTAAGAAAATGGTGTTCTGAAGAGCTAGGGGTTGAGTCATCTTCTCTCTCCAATCCTGTTTTCATTGATGGGTGTGTGGGGTCTTCCTTGTGCACCTGGACCATTGTACCTTAGCCTACTGTATGCCAACTTCTCTGTGGCTGTCTTGGGCAGGATGTGTTCTTCAGTCTGAGTGAAGGGCTTTAGGGAGCTCCTTGTTTGACTGGGTCTCTTAGAAGAGGCAAAGAGCCAGCTGGAATCCTGGTGGCCTCCGGCTGCCAACAAGACAGATGTATCAAGTCAGGTTTATGGGAGAAGTTTTCCCAGACTGTTATGTCCAAAATTCTGTCCATCCTGCTGTAACCTATCCAGTTAGATGGATAAAAACCAGATCAGTCCAGCCTTGGCCTGGAGTTGCACAGATAAGAACTGCAAGAGGAAACAAATAGTTTATCATTAGATATTTTTTCCACTCCAGCAGAGCTATCAGGGGATGAAGAGCGCTCGAGGGGCGTGTCTTCTGAAGGACAGTTGAGGTGACAACCAGCAAGTGCCTATGGGGACACTTGCTCAGGGAAGCTTTACCAGGATACTCATGGCCGACTAGACCTAGGACCTTCTCAATATAGAAATGGCCATAAAAAGAAAGCAGACAGTTTCCCAGGCAGAAAGTGACCTCTCCTCTGAATTCCATGCTTGGAAAAATACTCATTTAAAAGAAAATCTGACTTCTTCAGAAGAAGCTGGCCTATGGATATGACAGAAAGAGAGCCCAAGAACATGCATGCACAGTGGATGCTGCCAGGTGGGAATTCATTGCCACTTCTGAGCTTCCTGGACCTTGATGTCATACCTACACTATGTGTGTGAAGAGATCTATTTCATGTATATGATGTGAGGAGAATCATATGAACAAGATTTCAGTCAATACTTGAAAGATATTTTGAGACTCATGCCTACTCATTTATCTAGGCTAGAAAATAGAGTCATGAAGCAAGTGTTTCTTGAGACTGGCCAAAGAGACCACATGCCACTTGGATCTCTTCTCTTTCTTTCAAAAAAGAAGAAAATATTCAGACTTAAACTTTTTCTTTTGAGACTTGCCATAGAGCCCAAGTTGGCCATGAAATCATGATCCTCCTGCCTCAGCCATTCTAGTGCTGGGACTACAGATTTGCACCACCACACCCAGCTGGTTCCCTCTCTTAAGGGCAGGGCAGGGCAGGGCAGGAGATGGCTTGCTCACAGCACAGTGTGGAGTGGGGTGCTGCTGCAAAAAGCAAGCACCTGATTGGAAAACTTCAGAGAGTAGCTTGGAGAGGCCTCTGTAGGGAAGAGTACTGACTGGACTTCTCAACTCCAGTGTGTCTTTCAGCTGTGAGGATGGTCCTGAATTTGAAGACACAGGTAGAAAACAATAGTGAAAAATTGTGTGTGGCCTTTATTGTTCTCTGTTTTAAATTTTGCTGGCTGATTTTCTACCTTTCCATTGAGGTTTAAAGCTATTTCCAAGTAATTAGCATAAAGGAAAACAGTTTACAGAAATTTCTTTTAGATTTGTTTTGTTTTGAATATAGAAAGGGTGGTAGAAACAGTATTGATAATACCATCTCTCCTTTACCCACTTCTCTCCAATGTCACTGCCAAAAACATTGTCAGTTACCTCCTTGCTGTGACAAAATTCCCAACAAGAAGTGACTTCAGAGTGGAAGGCTTTATTTGGGCTCAGGGTCTAAAAAGGGATTTAGTCCATCATGTTAGGGGAGGTGTGGCAGCTATAGCATGGAATGGATAGTCACACAGCACCCCTGCTTAGAAAGCAGAGAACAGACAGGAAGTGGAAGCAGCCTATAAAAGCCAAGGTCCACACCCAGTGATTCACAGCCTTCCAAAAGCACTTCCAGCTGGGGACCAGGTGTTTAAACACATGGGCCTTGGGGCACATTTCTGCACAAAACCACAAATAATAATACCACAAATCAAAGCCAAGAAATGAACATGGGTGCAATACCATGAAATAAACTACAGACGCCATCCCCCTGATGTCCAGGATTCCAAGTTAAACTGAGTTATTGTAGCACTTTTGTCTCTCAGTGCGGAATTGTTCCTAATTGACTTTTACAGCTGCAACATATATTTTTATTTTAGTCTATGTGTGTTATACGTGTGTTCATGTGGTACACATGAGTGTATATAGTTTCCTCTGAGATTAAAACATCCCATCTTGGAGAAAATGTTCTTAAAACGGATGTTTAAAGGGAAGTAAAGCAACAGGATGTTCTAAATTGGAGGTGGAGATACAAAATATTATTAGACAGGAAATAAACAACTCAAAATAGCTTCAGGAAGTCCCTGAAACTAACCAGATTTATTAGGTCTGGTCTTTCCCAAGAGTACATAGACAGTGAAGACTGCTGAGAAAACACTCTAGACAAGCTTGGTCACTTTGAAGAAGCAAAGACAAGCTGAACAGCCTGAAAAGGACACTCTCCAGCCTGCTGGGTTTCCTGCTGGGTTGCAGTGTGCCTCAGATTCCTCACTTTTATGATGGGGTGGGCTTTAGTGATGCAGCTATCTTTGAGTCATTTCTGCTCCTGTAAGTGACTCCTCATCCACATTCCTCCAAGTAGTTCCAATAAAACTCTTTGGTTCACCAAGTTAGACTGAAGTGGTATTCTTACCTTTGTCTGTCCTTAGTTCCCTATCTTGGAGTGAGTTGACATTTGTTCATGTCTCCCCAAAAATAATGTCACACAACATGTGTGTATGCACATAGAGGATAGATGATAGCAATTGTCTTCCTCAATAGCTGCCTATATCATTTATTTAGTTTGAGATAGACTCTCAAACTAAACTTGACCACCATCAGCTGTCTACACTAGCTGGCCATTGGAGGCCAAGTATCTGCTTGTATCTGCTTCCCAGCCTCAGTTACAGATGAGTGTTGTTATATGAGACGTTTCCCATGGTGCTGGAGATCTGGGCTCAGGGAGGTCCTCAAGCTCACACAGAGGACACCGTATCAGCTGAGCTGTCTCCTCAGTGCTCATGATGTTTTAAAAACTTTAAAGTTTGTGATAACTGTAGATTTACATACAGAAATGCCCCATATTCTTCCTCTAATTGTTCTGGTGGTAGCGTCTTCAAAAACTACAGAATGTCATAACCAGAAAATGGGTGACAGCAGCACAGACCTCTGATTTCACCAGTTTCCCTAGGACCCGAACATCTGTATCTGTGTGTGTCATAGGCATGGCCAGAGACTGAATAACCCCCACAGGTGTGCCTGGGGCTTGTCATCCCAACAGGTCCAGATCCTGTCTACTGGCCATCACAACTCATGTTTGGTAATTTTGTTGTTGTTGTTGTTTTTGGAGGTTTTTTTTCCTACTATAAAAATATTATTTCCCCCTTTGTAATGAACTCATGGGATGGGGGCACTGCTTTCTTAGCAGAATGTTCATAACTATGAAGTGTTTTCTTCACTACAGCCTGTCTGTGGTGAAATCTCTGGACTCCTTTAGCAAAGCCTAACCAGGGACTGACAAGGAGGGACAAGGGGGATTCTAGCGGAAGCTTAGAAAGTAGAAGAATGGCTACTTGAAAACTCAGGTGGCCAGCGGAGGGTAGTGACTGGCCTGACTCAGCTTCTGAAAGGAGCCTGGGACCTACTTGCTCCTTGTGTCTCTTCCCTGAGGCCATGCCTCCTTACTGAGCTGGGGTTGCTAGCTCCTTCTTCATTGTTAGATTGTTGCGGCCACTCCCGGCCTGCAGAGGCTCTGAGGAGTGTCTGCGATTTCCCTTTAAAAAGCCCCAACCACATGAGAGACCTCCTCTTTCCCTTCTTCTCTGCTCTCTACCCTTCTCTCTTTCTCTTTCTCTCTCTCTCTCTCTCTCTCTCTCTCTCTCTCTCTCTCTCTCTCTCTTCCCCCTCCCCCACCCATTTATTTAATAAATCTACTATGGCTCTTGGCAGCATGCTAGTGAGTTCTTCCATGCGCAAAATATTTACATTCATGACATCTGATCTACTCTTTCTCTTATAATCACTGACCAATTGGAGATATAGAATATTAAAAGTATTTAATTATCTTCAATCTTGAAGGTATGAAAAAGAAGGAAGAGAGGGAGGAGGTGGGCAGGCATAGGGAAGAGGGGCAACAGAAAAATTTCACTGGACCCCAACTCCAAGAGTATTTCCATATCCCTTACGGATGGCTAACTAGTTCAATGACTGTGTGACCCAGCTTTGATCAGAAGGAAGGCAGAGGTTTCCTGAGAAAGTTTGTTTGTTTGTTTTTTTTTTTTTTTTAATGGGTTGATCTTTTTCTCCAAGTAGACAAAAATCAGGAAACATAAGGGCCTGACTTCTCTACAGTAGGCATTCTGAGGCCACTATGTAGCTAGATTAGGAGGAAATAATCATTGTGGACGGTGAAATTGCCAGACAAAAATGGATACACCTTCCAAGATGTTGATGCCTCTAGGGGGAAAAAGCAAAATGTAGCATGATTTTGTAAAGACTTAGTTTACGTTCTAGCTCCAGTTTTTATCAGCAAGTTCTCACATCTCTCTCACCTCAATTTCTGCATAATGATGAGCATGAAGGGAAGCATGAGCATGTATTGTAATCTTGGTGAATGCTGATCACTGTTCTAACTCGTTACATTAACTCATTAAATATTTCCATGCACCTCATTAGATGGATGCTCTTGTTGTGTGCACTTTAGAGGTAAAAGAAGACAAGCTTAGGGAGGTAAGGTTTTATAGTAACATTTTGAGTCAAAATTCTAAGCCTATTCTGCCCAAGTCCAAGTTCTTCTTCCTCCTTGGAAGGAAGTGTGACTTGAATTTGAGTCCTTACTATTTAGCACAAGGTGAACCACAGGATCTGACAAGTGTTAGAGGAGTGAGCATTGTAGACAGAAGTTTTCTGGCCTGTCAGGCCCAACCTAGCCCTGAGGTCTGGACCTGCAGTTCTGCAGCTGCTCAATCCCAAATAATCACACGCTTACTTATATTAATTACAAACTCTTTGGCCTTATATTAATTACAAATGCTCAGGCTCATTACCAACTAGCTCTTACAACTTAACCCATTTTTATTAATCTGTGTATTGCCACATGGCTCTGTGGCTTTACCTGTGTTTTGTTATATCTTGCCTTCTGGACAGGAGCTTGCAGCATCCCTTGACTCTGTCCTTCTCTGCCTTTTAACTATGTTTAGATTTCCCACTTGCCTCTAAGCTGCCTTGCCATAGGACAAAACAGGTTCTTTATTAACCAATGGTAATAAGCATTTTCACAGTGCACAGAAAGACACTCCACATCAGAACATGGACTCTTTATGTACGTCCTTCAAGCACAGAAGTGGGCATTTTCCTTCTGTAAGAAAGTCATAGACATTCTTAGATCTGAGTGGGAAACACAAGAACTTTGAGGAAAGACGAATCTTGACTTTTAATTGAGGATACCTGGTGTCATTTAGTCTCTGGTTAGTGACCTACATCATGTCCCCAGAAACTAAGGCTGTCACCAAGTTAGAATTATAACCAGATTTTTGTATACACAAACTTCTCATTATTATACCTGAGTGAGGGTGATAAAAGAAAAATGTTGTAAAAGGTTTCCAGCCATCTTTGGGCCAGAGGTCCAACCTGCCTGCAGTGGCTTTTACCATCCCCAAATGACTCAGATGCTTATATTAATTTTATCCTATGTCTCAGGCATATTGCTGACTCAATCATCTTAATTCAGCCCATTTCCACTAATCTACCTGGCCATGTGGCTGTGGCCATGCCTCACCTGAGCCCCTTACATCTTTCTTTTTTGGCGGCTGGATAGAGTCTGTCTTAACTCTGCCCTCTTCTACCTGTCTCTGATTTCCTGCCTATTCTAATTTCTCCACCTATTTCTATGGCACCCAACACAGGCCAAAATAGTTCCTTTATTTATGACATACAGATAGAACATTCCCACCACAGAAAAGCATCAACAAAGGCTGGAGACATGGCTCAGCAGTTAAGAGCACTGACTGTTCTTCCAGAAGACCTGTGTTTGATTCCCAGCATCCACATGGCAGCTAACAACTGTCTGTAATTCCAAGATCTGACACTCTTACACAGTTATACATACAGGCAAAACACCAATTCACATAAAGTAACAATAAAACTTTTTTAAAAAGAAAAACGCCAACTAAACAATGAAACACATTCTTATTATAAAGAATGTTGTGGTTGTTTGAATAGGAATGATCCCCATAGACTCATATGCCCATAGAGAGTTGCACTATTAGAAGATGTGACCTGGCTGGAATAGGTGTAGCCTTGTCGGAGGAAGTATGTCACTGTGTGTATGGGCTTTGAGATCCTATATGCTCAAGCTAGGCCTAGTGTAGAATACAGTTTCCTTCTGCTGCCTGTGGATCAAGATGTAGAACTCTCAGCTCCTTCTCCAGCACCATGCCTGTCTGCATGCTGCCATGATGACTATGCACTGAACCTCTGAATTGTAATCCAGCCCCACTTAAATGTTTTCCTTTATAAAAGTTGCCAAGGTCATGATGTTTCTTCATAGTAACTAAGACAAATGCTTTATCTAATATTATTTTCTACAGGGAAATGGTACAGTGGACATTATTTTGAGTGTGCTAAGAATTAGCCTTACAGTATCAAGAAATAAGAGAAAGAATTGTACTATTCTATACAACTTGACCATGTGAATGGTTTGCTAATTACAAATATCTTAGCAATTAAGGCAGAGTTGAAGAAGCCATGGTGAGGACAATACTGTGAGGAGGGATCTAATTCTCATGAATGGTGTCTGGGGAGAACTATAGAAGATTCTAGAGCCTGGCCAGGGCCCATGGTTATAGTGGTTGCTGCTCTATACTCTGTTTAGATAATGTTTCAAGGCCCAGGCTGCCCCCTACAGTTCTCCCAAGACAAGAGCCTTGGCTGAGTCCTACATGCATATGAACTCTGGTCTAGTGGGACCCATTAACACCTCATTTGTCATCCATCACATCTATCCCTAAGGGAAAGTGCCTGGGATGGAGGAAGTAGGCCATTGTAGCCATTTATGTCTTTGTTGGCCTAAAAGAGAAGCCTTTCATTCATGTTTTGCTTTTAAAAATGCCTAAGCTGATGAGATTGTGGTGATGATTAGCAGGGGTTTAGAAAATGCTGTCTTGGACTTTTCTGAGTAATTTGGGAGTCATATTCAATGAACAGATCCTCTGTCACAAAGGAAGAAATCAATAGAATTAACCAAAGTGTCCATTGCAGATTTTTCTATTTTTAAGAAGTTCACCCAGAAGAAGGTTGTGGGGTGGCTCAGTCAGTTCGGTGTGGAAATGTAGGTCTGAAGATCTGATGTTTGCAATCTGTGCTGATTATTTTTGTCAGTGTGACTAAAGCTTAGATCATCTGGGAAAGAGGAACCTCAACTGAAAATGTCACCATCAGATTGGTCTGTAGGCAAGCCTGGAAGGCACTTTCCTGATTAAAGGTCACTGTCGGAGGACCTGGTTCTCTCTAGGTGCTGCTACCCTTCATCAGGTAGTCCTGGGCACATAGACATACTGAGTGAACCTTGGGGAGGAAGCTGGAAGGCGGAGTTCCTTTGTGGTCTCTGCTTCAATTCCTGCCTCCAGGTTCCTGCTTTGAGTTCCTGCCCTACCTTCTCTTGGAGTGAACCATAAGCTATAAAATGATATAAATCTTCTCCAGGTGTATATGGTTATTGTCTTTATCACAGTGATAGGAGACAAACTAGGATAGACAATCTCTCCCCCAGATACCTGCTCTCCTTTCCCCAGCACCTACATAAAAATATTAGGGTAGCAGAATACATTGCACTCCCAATACTAGAAGATGAGCACATGCCAATCCCCACAGTTTGCAGCCCAGTCTGTCTTGCCAAATTGACTGCTTCAGATTCAGTAAGAGATGCTGTCTCAAAAAATAAAGGTTGTGAGTGATTGTGGAAGATACCTAACATTGACCTCTGGCCTCCACAAACACATGCCAGTGCATACATACCCACATGGGCATGTACCCACATGTACACATACATACTTGCAGATATACAAATATGTATGCACACATACACTCATACACAGATACAGGTTGTTCAGACTTTCCTACAGTAGTAACTTCCTTCTGTTACTCTTCCTGAAGTTCAGGGCTTTACATAACTCTGTCCATTTTAATCGGTACATTGTGTTCTCTGTGTTCTGTTTGTTGCTCTCTTTAACTGCTCAGCATGCCTGGGTGTCCATAATCAGGTGCTTAAAGTCTTTTATTCATCCCCTTGGTGTACACATTTTGTCACTTTTGTGTTCCTTCAACCCTAGGATTTACCTCCCACAGATTGCGCTGAAGTATTTATTACTAAAAGTCTTTTCTAGAAAAAGATGTTTGAACTCTATCTAATGCTTCCTTTTCCCCAAGCTTTCCTGCTCACCTTTCTCTTGTTTTTTGTGACCTCTTAATTTCCATATGTCTAGCACACATATTGATGAGTAAGATTTTGATGATCTTTCCACCAACATGTGCAGGTCTGGAGAAATGCAATGCGACTTCAAAGATAATGTGATTGGGGTCATATTCAAGGAGGATTGGGAAAGCTGATGACATAATGGCAGCTGTCATGGCTACCATATTCTCTGCTTCTCACCAAACTGTCATCTGACCTTTCTATGTGTATTGCTGATCATGCTCTGTGGGTCCTACACCTCTGGCTATAAATCCTGCTATGACACTGATAAGCCTGTGCCTTGGGGTGAGCTTTTTCAAGTACACTGATTCAATCCATATAGGCAAGGTTATGCTGCAGCAACAGGTAATCCCAACCTTACAGTGACTTCAACCCATCCATTCAAGCATTGTCTAACACAGGTCTGAGGACTTGCCAGCTCAGCAGTTCTGCCCATGAGGGCTCAGTCCAGCTCTTCATATCTGCCTTGTTTTCTGGGATCATTGTGGTGGCCGAGAGTTAAGCAGAGAGATACGCAACAGGATCAAAGGTGCCAAACCTGAAGTGACTTGAGTTACTTTGGCTCACATTTCCTTGGCTTCAATTTGTATGACTACAACTAATATCAATACAGTATTGAGTAAGTACTTCTATGTGGAGAGAGACAGATAAAAGGGCTGGCTACTAGTCCATAGTAATAATGGCATCTTCTCTGACCCTCATTTTTTCTCAAGAATAAGATGAAGAGATGACCATACAGAATATTGTGACAAGTCAATACAATACTGTCTACAGACTGCCTAGAGTTAGAAACAAAACACCTAAATGAACACATGGTTTTTATTACCTGTAACATTTGTATCATATTAACATGCAGTAATCCAACTCTACAGAACCATGCATGAAGGGAAAAGCATCATACAATGGACCCCACACAGTAGTTCCAGTAAGAGGCAACTTTACCACTGCCACACCTTGACCTCGGGATTTGGTTTTTGCATTATACAGAGAGAAGGAGAATGAATATTCACCAACATGTCGGCAGTCATTACCTCTAGCTGTGAAGTAATAAATGAATTTAATTACTCCTTTATAAAGCCTGACATTTTTCTGCACATTTTACCATCAATATGCATGGTTAAGAATAACATCCCTCTCCATGCCAGGGACACATCTTATTTTTCCCAGTGCATTATGATGTGGATGCTGTCATCAGATCCACTTTCCAGTTAGGGAAGATAAAACACAGAAAAGTTAATTAACTTGCTCAAGTGCACTGAGTAGCAGAATCAAGTTTTGCACATAAACCAAAGAATAGTCAATACTGACCTCAATAGCACACCTTTATACTCATAGCCCCCAACATGAAAATGTATCTTGTACCTATCACTTGCTGGAAAGAAGCCCCACTACCCTATCTTATCAAGAGCACCTTTATAGGTATGCAGAAAAAGATTTGGTAAGCCAGAGGTGGGGATTCATAGTCAGGGTCGTGCTCTTTGTTGACTCAGGACCTGGCATAACATATTAATTTGATGCTTATTTGCTGAATGAGCAAATAAATAAACAGAACTTGGGAGCATCTCACCAAGGATGAGAAGGAAGTCTGGAGAGGCTACTTGGTGGTTAGAATTGCATAGTGATTGAGTAGGTAGACAGAGAAGCCCAATAGACTCCTGCTTTCTTTCCTCATGCATCACAGTGGCTTCTTCTAAGGAGACTCAACTTTGGGAAGACACCTAGTCTCCCTGTGCCATTTCAGAATGTCATTGTTCTATTGCTGTGAAAGGACATCATAGCCAAGGAAATAAAAAGAAAGTATTTAATTGGGGCTTGCTTACAGTTTCAGAGGGCTAGTCCATGATCTTCATGGTGGGGGCAGGACAGGAGCATGGCATCACTGAGATACTGGAGCAGTAGCTGAGGGCTACATCCTGATCTGTAGACAGAGAAACAGAAAGACTGAACCTGGCATGGGGTTTTAAACCTCAAAGCACACCCCCTCCCCATGATCCAATTCCTCCAACAAGGATAGACCTCCTAATCTCATCAAAGAGTTTTCACTCCCTGATGACTAAGCATTCAGATACATGAGGCTATGGGACCATTACCGTGAGTCCTTCTACATCATCAGGTTCTCAAATATCTCTTAAGATGCCCTGAATTGTTTCACCTGTGAGTCTTTTCCACCTGCCTGGGGCTTGGCCTTTGAGTAGCATACCCACACCTTCTGCTTCCTCTTTCAGGGCACACATCTCCAGTCTTCTGTGGCAATACCATGACCTCTGTCCTTCTTTCCCATGGTCACGCTGCCTGCTTTCCTCTCCAGATTACTCTCTTCTGCTGACTAGTGAATGCGTTAGTTTTTCCTCAATCAATTCCCTGTAAGTAATTCCAACTGGCTCTACCATTCAACTGTCACCATTTATGTAAATGATATGCAAATTTATACTTTCTCCTCAGTTCCCAATTCACATATCCAAATGCTTACTTGACATTTTTACTTGGATGCCTAATATGCTCATCAAATTAATTTCCAAAAACCTAATTCTATTTTCTTCCATTCCTGAGTATCTCAATAAATGACGTCATAAACTTAGTCTAGATAAAACCTTGGAAACATTCTTTAGTGTCCTCTTCCTGAACCAGCACATCCCATCCACCAAAGTCCTATTTTCTGCTTCTAAAATAAGTTCCTGAATTTATCCATGTCTTTTTATCTTCACTCTGTCATCCTAACTCTTACTTGGACAACTTTCACAACTCAGCACTGCCTGCCGATTTCTATTCCTGCCCTATTCCAGCTCATGTTCCCTCACAACAATGAGAATCATCCTACGATGGAAACCAAATCTCATCCTGTAGCTTGTAAAATAAGATCCAAGTCCTCACATGGAAAACTTGTTGCCTTTTCTGGCTCTCCAGACCCTCTGCTTCACAGCCTTCTTCCTGTTTTGAGACACTGAGTTTTATGCTGTGGTGCCTGTTCATCCAGCCTCCTACAGACTAGAACATTCTTTCAGTGTGTATTGCAAACAATCCCTATAAGCCCTACTGAGTTTTATTGTGTGCCTTTCTCCCAGCTTCAGGATGGAATTCAAATGTTACTTTTTCATTAGAAGTTTTTTTTTTTTGATCATTTTAAATAAAAATGACACCCTAGCTCCCCCATCCACCTTTTGTCCTGTGTACCACACTAACTCGCCGTTCTTCTTAATGCTTATGGCCCTGCAATGAGCTGTAGCTCCTCAGTTGACTGTCCTCCTACTGCACTGGGGACTTCAGAAAGAGAGGAAGGTGTCTAACTCATCCACTGAGACATCTCCAGCACTCAGAATGTGGTCTACTTCATAGAAGATGCTCATGAGAGCAGGCTGAATTTAGAATAACCAACTGTCTCATTTCCACTAGTTGTGACACACTGGGTTGACCCCTCTGGGCTATTGTCAATTGCTCCCATCAGATTCCTTGCTTAACTTCACGTCTTTATGATAAGATGTCAGCATCTGATATCACAGAAAGCAGAATTTATCAGTCTGCTATCCTACTCCCTCTATCTGATTATTCTATACTTCACTGTCCAACTTATAACAGGCCAGAACACTTGTCAGCCTGTACAAAGATTAGCACATGGGTTAATCCATATTGTCTTTTTCATCAGAGACACAAACAGACCATTGAGCATAGAACATCTCCCTTCCACTTCTTGTCCTTTCTTGGATTTTGTTCTTATAGCTTCTCTGTTTTCTGTGTTGCTGGAATCTTTTCTTCCCAAGTGACTTCCATCTCCCCAGCCCAGAACATGAGTATGTGGAGCCCTGCCTCAAAAACAAGCCAAGCAATTCCTTGCCATGTAGGCTCTGCACCATCTTCTCCATGGTCAGCCAAAGAGAGACTCCATCCATGTGTGCTTCCATGACTCTTCCTCTCTCATCATTTTTAATACTTTTTTGTACTAATTGTATAAAATAAGAATCATTAGAGATCTTTGTATGAATATATCATAGTGTTTGGCCTCTGCTAGATCCTGACCCGCCCCATGAAATCCCACTTTTCAGTTCTTCCTACTATTGGAGCCATTTGCAGAAAGTGCTGGTTTCCTTTTACATCTCTAAGTGTTTCTTCCCTATAGCATTTTCAAAGTTTCAAGTCATATGTTGAGGTCTTTGACCCATTTTGAGTTATTTTTTAAAGGGTGAGAGACAGAGAGCCTGTTATGGTTTTTTACTTTAGATATCCAGTTTCTCTAGTGGCATTTGTTGAAAAGACTGTCCATTATATAATGTTTTACCTTTGTCAAAAATCAGATGGCTATAATGACTGGGCTTATTTCTGGATCCTTTATTATTAATGCTTTTGCCTGCTTTAAAATCACTGCGATGCTGTTTTTATTACTTGGATCTCTAGTATAATTTGAAATAATGTGCTACCCAGTGTTCCTCTTTTAGCTCAAGATTGCTTTGGATATTCAGGGTACATTGTGCTTTCATGGGAATTTCATGATTGTCCTTTTTCTATTTTTGATAATGCAATTAGAATTTTGATAAAAGTTGCATTTGATCTGAAGATCTCCTTTAGTAATGCAGCCATTTCCATGGAATGCTGTCTATCAGCAAACATGAGAGAGCCACTTTCTAGTGGCTTCTTTCTTGGGTTCTAAAGTTTTCTTTGTAAAGACCCTTCATTTATAGTTACATTTGTCCCTAGACTATTTTTTAAGACTATTTCTAATGAGATGGTTTTTCTCAGGTCTTAGCACAGACATTATGCTGCATATAAAAAATAATTATTTTTCCATTGATTTATATCCTGATGCCTTTGTTAAGAGCTTTCTGGTGGAGCCTTTAGGGTGGCATTTTAAGTTCAAGAATGTACTGTTTGAAAATAGGGGTAACTTATTGACCTCTTCCTTTCCTGTGTGTGTTATTCTTCCCTTGTCTTATTACTTTGGCTATAACTTCAAATATCGAATAGAAAAGGAACGTGTGAATATCTATGTCTTATGCCGGATTTTGAAAGAAAAGCCTTAGGTTTTTCTTATTTAGCATGTATAGCCCACTTATATTGTGATGTTCCTTTTATCATAAAATGATATTGGACTTTATTGAAAAGTTTTTATTTTCTTCTTTAATTTTAATGTGCGTGTGTGAGAGAGAGTGTGTGTGTGTGTGTGTGCGTGTGCGTGTGTGTATGTAGAAACTTCCACAGTGCACATGTGGAGGTCAGAGAGCAGTTCCCAGGAGTCAGCTTTCTTTCCTGCCGTCTTGTAGAATTTGGGGACTGAACTAAGGTTATAAGGCCACAAGTAAGTGCTGTTATCTACTAAACCATCTCACCAGCTCTGCTAACGTCATTTTCTGCATCTTTTGAGATGGTGATTTAATTTTGTTCCTGGCTCTATTTTTTGTGATATTACATTTATTATCATTTATTATTTTATTTTATGTATGTTGAACACTAATTCCCCTTGTATCCCTAGGATGCAGCTAACTTTGCACAGTAACTTTTAAAATGTGTTGTGTTGTTGGATTTTGTTCATGAGCATTTTCTTTTTTTTTTCTTCTTTATTTACTTTGTATTTATCAAAAAAGCAGTAAAATGAATTTAAAATGCTGAAAAGTTAACAATAACTATGAAGAGGATAAGAATCATAAGCATGGCTTATCAAGGGTGATAATGCAAATACACATATATTTACTTTGTGTTCAGCTTTCCCAAGAAATTTTTTTTTCCATCCCTGTATATCCTTATTCAAGGTCCCTTCCCCCTCCCACCACATCAGTTCATTTTTCTTCTCCGCAACTCCCCATGCCCTCCCTGGGCAGGGAGCAGACAGTCCTATGGTCCCACTGACCCAATAATGCTTGGATCAGTCTCCACTCCTGGCCAAATCCAGTTTTGTCCCCCCTCCCACAAGAATGAGTCCGGTGTTCCTATAGTTGGAGTTGGGTCCAAAGGGTCAGTCCAGGGTGTTACTGATCCCAAGCTGTTCAGTGGTTGTGGTTTGCAGCTTGGGCATGCTTGGCTTTTTTTCTTGTTTGTTTGTTTAGAGTCCACTAATGAGTGAGTACATCCCCTGCTTATCTTTCTGCGTTTGTGATACCTCGCTCAGGAGGATATTCTCCAAATCCATCCATTTGCCTGCAAATTTTAGAATATCATTTTTTCTTACTGCTGAGTAGTATTCCATTGTGTAGATGTAGCACGGTTTGTTAATTCATTCTTCAGTTGAGGAGCATTTTCTTTCAAAATTGCAGGTCTGTGTCTACTAGAGCAATTGGATGTTTTTTCTGCTTTTGTTGTGCACTTACTCAGTTTTGACACCATGGCTATCCTGACTTCATAGAATGAATTCAATAACATCTCTTCCATCTCCACTTCATGTCTGAATTGTTCTGCTCGTGTTTCTAAGCCCCTGAGAAAGGTTCATTACTAGGTCACTTGTTAGGGATATCACTGATTGTTTGATGTACATTATATCCTAAACTTGCCTCTGAGAATTTTTCTTGAATTAGAGAGTCAAAACATCTATCATTTAAAGCTATTATTAAGAGATATTTATTCATTTTGTTGAGAATGGTGGCACACACCTTAATCCTAGCACTCAGGAGGCAGAGGCAGATAGATCTCTGTGAGTTCAAGGTCAGAATGGTCATCATAGCAAGTTTTAGGCCAACCAGAGCTACACAGTGACACACTGCATTATATATATACAGATATATGTATATACATTTTCAAACAAAAATAACAAAAACTCAACAAAACAGGTATTTGCTTAGTTTAGTATATTTGTTTTTTTCATGGTTGATTCAGGGCCATCTGATTTCTTCTTTATCTGTCTTGGGGTTTTGCCAATTTACTGAGTTGATTCTTTGTTAGTGGCTCATCTGCTCTTCTCCTGAAATCATTCTGAACTCTTATGTTTGTTGAGCATCTTCCTTCTTCCTCTGTGTGTAAGATTCCTTTATTATCTTCTATAGCATTGGCTAGGTGGTCCTTAACTGCTTCTGCCTGTACTCATCTCAGGATACATTATCTGCA
Organism: Sigmodon hispidus; assembly: GCA_004025045.1. NCBI lineage: Eukaryota > Metazoa > Chordata > Mammalia > Rodentia > Cricetidae > Sigmodon > Sigmodon hispidus. Next base: position 38,158 of record PVIH01017003.1, read on the forward strand.
TCTAACTTAAAAAGAGTGCTTGTCAGACATAATAATCTTTGCCAATAAATAATTGACAAGGGCTTGAACTACATAGATTTTGGATTTCTGCTTAGAGATCTGATGTTATTCTGACGTATTTATCTTTGAATACAAACTGGAGCCATTTTTCTTGTAACATTTAATATTGTTTTTTGGTCCTTTGGTATTGACATTGTGTTCCAACTGCTAGTTTTGAATGACCCAGTGTGCTTTTTTAGGTTTTTTCTTTTTTCTTTATGGGAGTCTAAATGAATTATTTCCTTGACATTGTGCTTGGTCACTGATATTGTTTCTTTGGCTTGGTTGAATTTATTGGTGATGCTTTTAACTTTATATCATATTTCATTTATTGAGTCATTTCCACCATTTCTGTTTTTATTTTCAGAACTTTGATCTTTTTGTTTTTTTCTCTTTCATATTATCAAACTTCTCATTCATGCTACAGATTTTTCTCATACAGATCCCGAGCTTTTTGGCTCCATCCATCTGCCTGCTTGAATCCCCTTTGAAGTCATTGATTATTTTTTAAAATATACATTTTGAATGGCTAGCCTTGAACCATTTCATTAACTTTGGTTTGGGTTTAAAAATTATGAGCTTTGGGAGGGGTTGTAGTGCCTTGGTTTTTCTCGGCGGTGGTTTTTCTGCCCATCTGTCTGTCTGTCTTTCTTGTGTGGAGGGTCACTCTTCTATGCTTGTTTTTACATTCTCACCTGCTTTTGTTTTTTGGTGTACATCTTCTCAGTGGCAGTCTTCTCTTGCACTCATGAGCCGTTCAGAGTTCAGGCAGGAGCTCTACTAGAGATTTCTGCCCAGTGCTCTTCCCAGCATGCTCCATGGACCACAACCTTCACTTGCTTGTATTAGCACTCACAGTTCTGAGCCCAGGTCAACTGGAGTTTCTTGTGGGGTCAGTGCAGGATTGTCTCTGGTATAATCTCTAAAAGAAGCAGGCTTAGCTGAGCCCTCTCCAGCTTTCAAAGGTCTCCCAGGATGGCTTCTGTCCTTGACACAAGCTCCACCTTTTTTTGTTAGTTCTTTGAGAATTCCATACCATGTGTTTTGATCATATTTGCCTTCCCCGACTCTTCCCAGACCCCCCCACTTCCCGCCTCTCCAACTTTGTGTTGCCCCTTCTTCTTTCTTTCAACCCATCAAGTCTAATTTGTACTACCTGTCTATTCTTAGACGTGTGACCTTCTACTGAAGGATGGTCAGCTTACTAGGGGATGAATCCTCAAAAAAAACAAACAAAAAGCAAACTTGATTTTCCCTTTCCCAGCATTTATCAATTACAAAAGTTCCTGGGGAGGGTGGGCATACTGAGATTTGCTCTAACCTGAGCTTGTATGGGGCTTGTGCATGCTGTCTGTCGCAATTATGGTGAGTTCATATTTGCAGCTGCCCCATGGTGTCTGGAGGACACTGTTTCTTTGTGGTGGTCTATCACCTTTCACTCTTAGAGTCTTTTTGCTCCTCTTCTGCTATGACCCTTGAATCCTGGGAGGAGGGAATGTGGGAAAAATGTCCCATTCAGTCTCCTGTTTCCGACACCTGTGCTGGCTGTGAGTTTCTGTGCTAATCACCATCTGCTGCTAAGAAAAGTTTCTCTAATATGGGCTGAAACATAAATTGGTAGACTACTATAATGCTGTCATTAGGAGTTTGGTTAATACTGTGCTCATTTAGCAGCATAGTGGTAGTAGGTTCTCCCCTGGGCCCCATGACTTGTGCAGACATGGACTCCTGACACACAATGATGCCACATATAGATTTTATCTTCTGGACTAGACTGGGACTTAAATCCAATCAGAAGGTGCTTGGGTACCATCTTGACAGAAATGCCTTTTTCTTTAAAGCCCATGTAGCTCTTACTTGTCTAAGAAAAGTGACAGAAGTTACTATATTCAGTCAGTTTGACTACAGTTTTTTTTTTTCACATGCCATATTGCTTCCTTTTTCTTGTTCAACAGTCTCTCTAAAAAAAATCTGATTCATTATCTTGCTTTTAATTTTCTCCATTACTCTGACTATTCTAAACTCCATGTTTTCATGCAAACTTTTTCTTCTAAATTTCAACTTTGTAAGTACCATTTGCTCAGTGTGGTTAAAGGGGAGTCTGATATTGATCTTTGCACATCAGTGTTTTGCAGGTGTTGAGATAATGTCCTAGGGTGGGTTGATAGGAAGAAAATTACTAGGAAGCCCTGCTGATAAGTGAGGAGCATCAGGTTGACTTTGTGGCATAATCAATGATGATTTCTTCTTTGAATGACCCAGAAAAGCTAACGCCACTCATGACTTTCTCACACATGCCCTGGGCTCTGTGTTCCTCCAAATCTCTTGGGATACCTTCAATCAGTATACTCTAACTTCATGAATTAAATTCATATCTATCAAGTACCTGCTAGATGTTAGATTTCACCAGTATGCATCATAGCATACAGTTTGGAGTAAGCAAGTTAGTTCCCATCATCAAAGGTGACACAGCCTAATTGGTACAAAAATGTAAATCATTATAATGCAACATACTAGTTGCTATAACAAGCCTAAGTATACTTCATTATTAAAACACTTCAGTAGGACATCTACTTTACTTTTGATTGAGTTATTAAATTTCAGGCCAAGGAAATTCTGTTTTGGCATAACATACTTTGAATAAGGTATATAATAAATTACCACATTGTATTTTTTGGAATAAAGCAGAAATTTATCCATAGCTAGCCAGATAAAAGGCAATTAACTCATATGTTGATCCATTTCTTGTTACTGCAACACAATATCTGAGACTGGATGAATAATAAACAATAGAAGTTTATTCATGTTATGGGTCTAGAGATTAAGTAAGATAAAAAGATCAACTATTAAATACTGATTTACTTAGTGCACTGTTTGTACTGCCATTTACCAAGCATCATTTCACTTGCTGCCCGGAACAGAATGACCCAGAGTAATACTTGAAACAATGGGTCGTTGCTCCTAACAACCTACTAACTGCCACATAAACTTCTATAAAATCTTGATTGCTTGCCCACCCCACCTTGTGGTTTTAGAGTATTAAATGAGAAAAGACTGGCATTGAAGTCTTTAGGAGTTATCCTGGCTTCCTCTCTGCCCAAGACATCTCCCGTCTTCCGCTCTCAGGGGTTAGAGTGCTTATTCCAGAAAGGCTCCACAACAGTGTCAGACAGTCTTGCTGGGTCATGTCAGCAAAGGGTAAGAGGCAGGGTATGCTATCTTCAGTCTTTTCTATACATTTAGAGATGTTAATCCCCCAGGGACTTCACGTCCATGTCCAACACAAATTGCATCCTCTACACCCTACCTCCAAATACTATTGACAAATGAATTAGGAGGTTGTTCTCAACATAGAGGCTTTGAGGGACATTTCACATAGAAATTGAATTAACCAAGTAATATAGATCTGGCGAGGAGTCATTAAGGGTATGTCAAGAATTCCCCATGGAGCCTCATTCAATGCCACATTTTCATTCATGGCTTAAAAAGTGATGTGGAAAAAAAAAAAACCAAAAAACAGTTGTCAGCATTGCAGCTAAAATCAAGGTTGAAGGGAGAGAGAGAGCATGTTAAGATGTTTGTTGAGCATACCTTAAAAAGCCAGTCCTGGGCCAATGAATATGAAGAAAGTACTGAGGCAGAATTTAAATGCAAAGTTCTACATTTTAGTTCAATATTTAAATGGGATGGACTGTGTGTGTGTGTGTGTGTGTGTGTGTGTGTGTGTGAGAGAGAGAGAGAGAGAGAGAGAGAGAGAGAGAGAGAGAGAGAGAGAAGTTAGTTAATTATATTAAGAGTGTAGCCAGTTTGCCAAAATAGACTAATCACTAATAAGCCCACATTAGAGATGGAAAGAAGAAAGAGACTGTGTATGGGGGTCTCCCCATGTTGGCACCCTATCTGGGCCACATGGGTGGTTTCCAAAGCTAAATCAAAGATTGATACAGCCCAGATACAGATCTTAGGACAATGAGAAATAACTGAGGGGAACTGGAAATTTCATCTGGAGAAGACACCAGAACCGTCTTCCCAAGACCTGTGTGGGTCCAAAGGGCCGGGCAAGTAGACAGAAAATAACAGAAATCTTTGGTTCAGTGTAAGAGACAGTTTTCTAGTAGAAATGTACAGTGAAATGTCCTCTCTATGCTTTGAAGAGCTCAATGTCTTGTTACTGGAAGCTGGCAGCTGAGGGTGGAGAGCACCAACAACTTCCAACCCTGACCATTCAGGCCAAATGACATCTGAATGTCCCTCTGGTTCTATGTGCCTTTGGCTCTGAGACAAGGATGTGAGACGAGCCTCACCACAATAGAATCTGCAAGATAAAGAGAACAGACTCACTCCACACACCTGGAAGATGCATGCTCTCTAGCAAGCCATCTATGCATTCAATAAGCATTGCCTATCAGCAGGGCAGTCTTTAAAGGCAAAGCCCACAACATGTATGAAATGTACACACATACGTTTCTACCTGAGGAGTCAAATGATGAAATAAATGATCATGCATTAGAATGTGTAAATATATATTCACTTGTATAAACAAAAACTTGAGTCCAATTTCAGCTCAAGGGCACTTATGGCCCACTGTGGAAGATAAAGTGATTAACAAAAAGAAAAAAAATGTATTGGATCTTTGTGGAGAAAAGAAGAAAATTAAACATACAGAGCACTGTTTAAACAACATCAAGGTCATAATTCAAAAAAACAAAAGGCAGGAAGTATGAGTTGAGGTGTGATGTGCTGCCTTCATTTCAGCTGCTCTGATCATTCACAGACAGCTGGAAAGAACACAGGGGAACTCTGGAGGCCCAGTTTTAACATCTATTTACTTAAGACAAAACACTGCAAAGATCTTTTATCCTATTTATGGGAGAAGGGATTAAACACTGACTCATGGGGGTATCTTTAAACAACCATTTAACAAATCCAGAAAATATTTGCTAACTCCTGCTCTGCTTGACTTTCCATATGTAAATGAGCCATGCTATTCAGAGGCACACTTATTAGAAATTGAGTTGAGAGGATCTGTTAGATTTATTCTTGATTCCCAGAGGATCATGTTGAATTAAATATTTACTTCTAGTCTTGCTAAAAACCACTGTATCAAGGGAGCAAAAAGCTAGGTGCACAAGGAAAGAAGAATACAAAGGAACAGAAAGTACTGCAGGACCATGGCTTCTTTCAGTATAAATTGGGAACAGAGGGTGTGCAAAAGGCCCAGGGTCAGCAAGGGAGGGTGTGCCTGAGGTCTGGGTTCAGGAGCCTGAGGCCAAGGCACTCTGTGTCTGTCCCCATGGGTCAGGGATCTCTTATAGGAGGATTCAGAGCAACTTCTCATCTGGCTGCCATTGGTTGCCATTAATGGAGCCTGAAAACCATCTC
>PVIH01017004.1:0-43477 GCA_004025045.1 Sigmodon hispidus
TTCATAGATTTGTTCATCTCTTCCAATTTTTTGTTTGTATTTTCTTCTATTTCTTTAAGGCTTTTTTTCATATCTTCTTTGAGAGCTTTGATGATCATCAAAAAGGAATTTTTGGTGTTGCTTCCTTCTGTTTCCTCTTCATTGCTCAGTTCAGGTCTTGTATTTGTAAGATCGCCACTCTCTTCTGGAGTTACCATGTCGTCCTTTGTATTATTATGTAATTTTTTTTCTTTTTTTTTTTCTTCCTTCTTTATTTTGTATTTATCAAAAAAAAACACAGTAAAAAGAAATTAAAATGTGGAAGAGTTAACAATAACTATACAGAGGATAAGAATGATAGGCATGGCTTATCAAGGGAAGAAATACAAATAAGATTGCTACACCTATATTTTCTTTGTGTTCATCTTTCCCTCTGAATTTTTTTTTTCATCCCTGTATATCCTTATTCAATTTTTTGCACTGACGTTTGCCCATGGCTTCAGTGGTTCACGATTAAATGGGTCCTGGTCGTTTGCGGCACTCGGGTTTGTGTGCCTCCTGTCACCTCTCTGGTCAGGGTCTGATTCTGTCTTTCAGAGACCCCTGCAGTTGTTGGTTCACTCAGTTCAAGGGTGTGGTGGGTAGCTGTGCAAATTCCCTCAGCAGGAGCTGTGGGTGTGGTGACGGGCAGAGTTTACCTGCCCCTGCTCCAGAGTGTGCTGTGACTCTGCAGACAGTACTTGGTCCGAGGAGCGGAACCAGAAGCAATGGGAGCTCAACTCTCCCTTCCAGGCTGGGATATAGGCGCTGAGGCCTGGTGTCCCCTCCTCACCTCTGGGCTGGGTCTGAATCTGCCCTTCAGAGACACCTATAGTTGGTTAGCTCAGTTCGAGGTTCTGGTGGGAGCCGTGCAAATTCCCTCAGCAGGAGCTGTGGATGTGGTCAGGGGCAGAGTTTACCTGCCCCTGCTCCAGGGTGTGCTGGGATCCTGCAGACAGCACTCGGTCCCGGGAGCGGAACCAAAAGCAATGGGCTGTCATCTGTATTTTTGATATTAGCCCTTCTGACAGGTATAAGATGATATCTCAGAATTGTTTTGATTTACATTTCTATGATGGCCAAGGATGTTGAACAATTCTTTAAGTGTCTTTTATCCATTTGTAATTCTTATGCTTTGAATTCCCTTTTCAGCACTGAATCCCATTTCTTAATTGGATTATTTAGTTTTTGGTCTTTATTTTCTTGAGTTCTCTATATATTTTAGAGATGAGTCCTCTGTCAGATGTAGGGATGGTAAACATCTTATCCTATTCTGTAGGTTGTCTTTTTGTCTTATTGATCATGTCCTTTGCCTTACAGAAGCTTCCCAATTTCCCAAGGTCACATTTATTAATTGTTCTTAGTGTCTGTGCTGCTGGTGTTATAAATATAAAGTGGTCACCTGTGGCAATGTGTCCTTGGGTATTTCTCACATTCTTTTTTATTAAGTTCAGTATAACTGGGTTTATGTTGAGGTCTTTGATCCACTTGGACTTGAGTTTTGTGCAGGGTCATAAGTTTGGATCTATTTGCATTCTTCTACATAATACCATCCAGTTATGCTAGCACCATTTGTTGAAGATGATATCTTTTTTTCATCATAAGTTTTTGGCTTCTTTGTCAAAAATCATGTGTTCATTGGTATGTGAATTAATACTGGGGCCGTCAATGTTTCTCGTGATCGTTTGACTAAATTTAGTTTGAAATCTATTTTGTTAAATTAAGATAGCTACATCAGCTTCTTTCTTGAGTCCATTTAATTGGAAAGTTTTTTTCCAGCCCTTTACTCTGAGGCAGTGTCTATCTTGTAAGTTCAGGTATGTTTCTTGTATGCAACAGAAGGGAGGATCTTGTTTTCATATCCATTGTGTTAACCTGTGTCTTTTTATAGGTGAATTCAGTCTATTAATAGAAAGGGATTATGATGACCAGTAATGGTTGGTGCCTGCTATGTTTTGGTGGTTTTGTGTGTGTGTGTGTGTGTGTGTGTGTGTGTGTGTGTGTGTGTGTGTGTTTTCCTTCTTTGGGGTTTGCTTCTGTGGGACTATCTATTGACTGTGGCTTTGTGAGTGTTTCTAGATTTGTTAGGTTGAAGTTTTTCTTCTAGTGCTTTCTGTAGAGCTAGATTTGTGAACAGAATAAAAATGCTAGCCAGAAGCAGAGGGAGGAAGATGAGAATGCTACTCTAAGAAAAGGTACCGATCCATGTGACTAAACATAAATAAGAAATACAGGTTTACTTAAAGCATAAGAATTAAATAGTAATATGCCTGAGACATAGGCCAATCAGCTTGTAATTATTATAAGCCTTTTGTAATTATTGGAGACTAAGAGGCAACAGGCAGGTCAGGACCTGGGTGGGTGGGGTTAGGTAAGACTGAGAAACCTCTGCCTACAAATGATATTCCAACGTGTATCATGAACATTATCATAAAGTCTGAGAAAGCTTAAAAAGAGTTCTAGAACACAGAAATGGTGCCAAATCAGCTTCCAACTTCTGTTTGTCAAGTGTGCTGAAGTATAAAGTGGTGTGCTGGCTTGAGTTACAGCATGGCAGTTTTGCAACTTGAGCTGTAACATGGTGCATTCCAGCCATCCCACAAGAGCCTTGACAAAAGAGGCATATGACAGATTTAAGGTTTTTGTTCATACTGAAAAAAAAGAGAAAAAATCAAAGACAACTTCTTGGAAGCAGCATTTTCTAGGGAGGAGTGGCAAGTAGTGGCATAGCTTCTTTACTAGACACGTTCTGATTACTTTAACACCAACAACCTCTAGGCTCTTTTAAAAGGTGCTTTTGCCAAACACTTAAATGAAGTTTATGAGCAGTGGTTGACAATGCTTTACTTGGTGGCAATGTGGACACTCAAATATCCCCAGATTTGAAATGGTAAACATAATTTCTGTCAATACTTCTGCCTTGAAGCTAAGCTCTAAGAGAACAATATTCTGGGTGGAGTTAAGGCTTTAATCCTAGCCAAGCTTTAGCAGATTAAAGGTGTGGTCAAAAAATAAATAAAGATTAAAGACAGATTCAGACAAAATACAAACAAACAAAAACAAACCTTTAAATGATTTACAGTGTGTTTAAAAAATATACAAAGGCTTGGAAGAGAAAAGAAAAAGTATAAAGAAAGCACATTAAAAAGAAAGTAAGATGTGTGAGTGTGTGATATAAAGATAAAAAGTGCACATCTGCATTTTATATTATGTTGTCTTTTAATTGTTTGATGGCTGAGAAAGAAGCAAGGGCTGCTTTTTGATTACAAATGCTGCTGTATTAATCCAACCTATATATCTTGTAAAAAGCCTGGAGTTCAAAATTGAAATCTATAGATATGTCACTTTGAAGGAGAGAGTTTCTTTTTATTTCTAAAAAAAATAAGAGACTGTGCATTCATTCCAAGTTAAAGAAAATAACGTTTGATCAAGGAAGACCTCCTGATGACCTAGATAATCTAATGATTCAGAGCACTTCTGTTGCAGTTTTCTCTGAACAGCTTCAAAGATACTGGCTGAGGTTACCCAGCTTCATAAATACTCCACTAAGAAATTGTGTATAATCCTAAATTTTCTTTGGGAAAATTTGCCCATAAGATTTCCAGCACCTTTATCAGCAGGAAGCATTCTAGAGAATTATGCCCACACCACATTTTCCAAATTGATTATGAATATTTGTCTTTACTTACAGTGTTCTTTACAAGGTGTTATGGATAATGGTCAAGAAAAAAGTTTTACAGAGGAGATTAGAGTTGGGGGTTCTTATTTCCAAAAGAAAAACAGGGGGAAATGCTGTAGTACTATACTCTTGTAAACTATCAATATTTGTCACTGTGAATATTGTTTTAATAAAATGGTGATTGGTCAAGTAGCTAGAAAGGGAGTAGAGGCAAGCTAACCAGACAAGGAGAATTCTGGGAAGCTGAAACAATGCTGGCCAGAAGCAGAGGGAGAAAGATGAGAATGCTACACTGGAAAAAGGTACCAAGCCATGAAGTTCAACATAAATAAGAGATATGCGTTAACTTAAAGTATAAGAGTTAGAGTAATATACCTGAGCCATTGGCTAACAGGTTTGTAACTAATGTAAGCCTTTGATAATTTGAAATTAAATGGAAGTAGGTAGGTCATACCTCAGGGGAGTAGGTGGGACAAAGAAACTATTGACCATGGTGGTAAAATTTCAAAAAACTCAAAATCAATCTACCTCATGATTCCACAATTCCACTCTTGAGCATATACCCATAGAACCCGCACTCATATCACAAAAAAAAAAAATTGCTCAATTATGTTCACAGTAGCATTATTTCTAGTACCCTGATCCTGAAAACAGCCTATATTCCACTCACTCAACTGAAGAATGATTTTTAAAAATGTGGTGCATTTAAACAATAGAGTATTATGTAGCAATAAGCAAAAAATGACATTTTGAAATGTACAGGCCAATGAATAAAACTAAAAAAAAATAATAATCCTGGGTGAGGTAGCATAGATTTAGAAAGACAGCCATGGTATTTACTGCCTCATAAGTGGATATTAGAGATGAAGCATATGATTACCAGGCTACAATCCACAATTCTAGAGAAGTTAGGTAACAAAAAAGAATCTATCAAAGTCATACATAGATTGCCCTGGGAAGAGGAAATAGATAAGATCTCCTGAGTAAATGAGGAATGTGAAGGGGTCAGATTAAGTAGTGGTGGGAAAAACGTGAGGGAACTGAATGCTTGAGTTGGGGGAGGAACAGAGAGGGAGAACAGGGAAATAGGTATCTTGTTAGAAGGAGCCATTTTGAAGTTGGGGGAAACTATATGCTAGGGATATTCCTAGGAATCCACAAGGATGATCCCAGCTAAGATTTGAAGCAATAGTGGAGAGAGTGCTTGAACTGGCCTTCTCCTGTAATCAAATTGATGACATATCTAAATGTGATTATAGAACCTTCTTCCAGCAAATGATGGAAGCAGATGCAGAGATTCACAACTACACACTGGGCTGAGTTCCCAGTCTAGTCAAAGTAATGAAGTGGTAATTATATGAGCAAAGGAGTCAAGATCATAATTTGGAAATCCACAGATATAGCAGACTAGAGCTACAAGGAACTCACTGACTCTGGACTCACAGCTGTTGAACCTGTAAAGAACCTAACTAGCCCTCTGAATGTGAATGACATTTGTGTAGCTTGAGTCATTGGTGGGGCCTCTGAGAATGAAAACAGAAATTATCCCTGGTGCATGAGCTGGCATTGTGGAACCATTCCCTACAGAGGAATACCTTTCCAGGATTGATGCAGGGGGTGGGAGGTTCCTCCCTAAACTTCATGTCCCAATTTTGTTGAAACTTCATCAGAGGCCTTATCATTTTTGAGGTGTGGGAGTCAAACGTGGGGAGTTGAGGAGAGAGTGGGAGGAGGAAATAGAAAACAGAAGTGGCTGTCAGGTAAAAAAAAAATAAAACAAATTTTAAAAGATATTTAAAAAAGAAAATTGATCTGAAGCATCTTGGACTGGCACCTTGGAGTCCATTTCCTCCAGAAGAACACCTAACCCAGTCTTGGTATTAGGATGAGGAAATCGAACTTGCCTGGACTGGAAGCTGAGCTAAGACACCTTGGTACCTCTTGCCCTTTTTGAGGAAGGGATGGGGGGATGAGAAGAGAGGGGTCGGGAGGGGGAAGGGAGTATGAACAAGGGGATACATGGATCAAAAATGGGACTTTATTCCATAAAAATAAAAATAAAAAATAAAAAGAAATTTAGGATGCTCGAAAAATAAAGGACTCAAAATAAAAAAAAGAAGAAAAAAAGAAAAAAGAAAAACTTGATATTTATCTTAGTGGCAGATGTTGTTCTCTTCAAACAGACTGTGTTGGCTCTCCATGTTCACATCCTGTCTGTGGTAGAGATGTTTTTTCCTCAAGGAAGAAATTAACACCTCTACTAATTTCATACCTCTATTTATGGCTTTTAATTTTAATACTTTCCTGTTTGAATCATATATTATAACTATTGAAAATTGAAAAAAAAAAGTAATTGTTACAAGCATATTATTATAGCATTTGAGATTCAGGCAATGCAAATTCTACACATACTTAATCACAATAAATAGACTTGCAGAAAATATTTACTTTTTTACTTAAAATATTCATAATATATGAATGTATTGAGATATAGATTTTATGTTCTTTATTTACTTCTTCAGGCTTGTTTTATTAAATTACTGATGTTATTTACATAGACAGTGATATTACCTGTGTGTCCATAGGCAATTATTTCTTTCTAAACTGCTTTTCATTCACTTTTAGTCTTACCATAATAATAAAATTTCAAGTGTGTTTTGAGAACTTAAATTTCTCCAATTTAAAAGTAAAGTATCATTTATTTTCATAATAAAATATAAGGCTAAGTCTAAGGCTTACTTTATTGTTTTAGTGTATTAGTTTTCTAGATAGTCTTAATCTGTTGATGAAATTCCTCTTTGTTCTTAAGTTTCTAATAAATTTTGCGAAACATTGATACTGGAACTGTCAAAAAAATTTTCTTGTGGATGTTTTCTACTTCTGTAGTATATTGTGACATGTTCTTATGAAATGACTGAATGTCTTCCATTGCTTCTATTTTCTGACAGAGGTATTGATATCACTTCCTTCTTAAAATTAGATAGAATTTCACAATTATGTCCTGGGCCATGTGAATGCTTCTTGACTAGACACATCTTAAAATTTTTAGTCAATAACATTAATAATTTAGTATTATTTCCCTAATGGAGTTCTGCTGTAGATTTCCCTACTGTATGTAACTTAAAAATACTTTATTTGGTTTAAGTTTTCCAATTTGTGTAACTTTTTATTTTTCTTTAAGTATTCATGGGTTGATTTAGTATTAATAACACCTCTTCATCTTGAATATCACTAATGAATTTTTTATTGTTTCTTAAATTTTATATATCTTTTAAGAATCAAGCTAATTGGGTTTTGATACAGTTGATTTTCTTGTTTTATTTTTTTGTTTTTAAATATATTTATATTTTCTATATTTTACATTTTAGAATTCATCATTCTCCAGTTAGTTAAAAGAAAATTTTTTTTCACTTACTTTTTTTCAAATATGTGCACACACACACACACATACACACACACACACACACACACACAAACACACTTTAAATTTCACAGAAAATATAAGGTATCCATCACCATATTGACATTGTTAAAAATCTTAATTTTCATTGAGACTTAACTGTTTGATTTAAATATGTGCTGACTGATTTTTTAAATATTTAGATGACATTGCTTTTATACTTCAGTCATTGAGGTAATGGGCCTTATTTTCATCTGTGTGAGAAAAAATATTCTTTTTAGTTTTAACAAGATGTGTTTTTGCTGTTGTCAAACAGAATATTCTCTAAGTGCCAAGTCTATCGTTTGAGTGATCGTGCGTTAAGGTCAAACACTCCTTTACTGATTTTCTGCCTTCATGATCTATCAGTTAATGGAAGGAATGCTAAAGCTGCCACCATGAGTAAAGGATTTCTGTGTTCTTTACAGTTGCTTTTCTTTTATTTTCTGCCTGTTTAGACTCCTTGCTTTGCACCCAATACAACTGTATGGTAATTATGTCATCTTAGACTGCTTATACCTTAATCCCAACATGCTCTTTATTTTTAATTTTGCAATTTTTCTTCTTTCTGTGCTGGGGCATTTACATTTTCATTGATAATAAAATATATAGGATTATAAATTATATGCTTCTGAGAAGAATTTTACATATTATAAACTTTTATCTTTAAATAAAAATCATTACGTATAGTTAATATCCATCTATAATCATGTAATTCAGTTCTTAAAATAAGAAATCAATCAATAAATGTATAATAAAATTATCTTTAGCAGAAGCATATTGCATGAATACTATTTAGTATATAAGGAAAAACACAGAGTCAATATTTGGAAAAAGCTGAAATATCAGAAAGACGGGGAACAAACCTCAATCAATTCTCACCAAATCACTACTCAGGATGAACAGGGTAGGTCCTATCTCTACCAGTCCTCAGACTGATTGGAAGTAAAGGCAAAGGGCTGGCTTCTGACTTCTCCTGCCTTATGTATCTTTCTCAGTCAAGCTATTTTATTTCCTGATTTAACTTTGTTAGAGCAAGGATTAAAGGTGTGTGCTACCACTGCCTGGTTGTTAGGCCTTGAACTCACAGAGATGCAGAAGGATCACTGCCTCCAGAATGATGTGATTAAAGGCAGGGATCACCACTTCCTGACCTTCATGGTTTGGCTGTGGGTTACTCTGTTTATGATATTCCAGACTAGAAGGGGTGGGAGGGGGAAGGGAGCTTGAACAAGGATATACCCAGATAAAATATATGACTTTATTCATAATAAAATTTAATTAATAAAAAACTTGAAAATGACAAAGCAATCAAATACAAAGTAGTCAAATATCTTTACCAAAGGAGTTACACTAGTGTGGATTACATGAGATATATTATCAGTTATTCAACATTAGGGAATTAGCAATTAAGAAAGTAATAAGATACAAGTGCCCACTTATTAGATTGGTTGAAATCCAAATGGAGTGATAACACACAATTCAGCATAGTACCCCTTGGTATTTACGCAGATGATTTTAAGTTATTAAAATACCACCTTTGATTGTATATAGATATATTAATCATGATGTTCAAAACTCTAAATTAATCCAGATTCAAAATATCATGATTGTTGTGGAATATTATTTTAAGATGTGTTACATTTATTTTTACTGTGAAACATTTGATTAATGACGCAAAGATGTGTTGCATTTTTTTTATGTTGCATTTATTTAACTCTCTGAAGCTGTGTTACCTATCTTGCCTGTCTAAAACATCTACATTGTCTGATAAATAGATGAACAGCCAATAGCCAGGCAGGAGAAAGAATAGGTAGGTCTGGAAAACAGAAAGAATACAAAGGAGGTGAAACATGGAAAGCAAGGAGTAAGAAAGAAAAAAGGAAGAAGAGGAGGAAATCAAAGGGCCAGCCATCTATCTACCTACATAGCCAGTCCAGTATAATGTGCCTGTACCATACAATTTCTCTTAGGGTTGGTGTAATATAACATGCAATCTAAAAAAAAATACCTAGGAGAGAAAATTTATTTCAGGATAATGTTTCAAAACTTTTTAATTGTACAAAATGTAGTAAACTAAACACACTATCCATTCAAGACAGTATGAATGGCCTACTGGAAGAATCAGTAGTATCTTAAACTTTCTAATAAATTTAAAGAGTCTCTAAGTTAAATGTCCCTTTTTAGTAAAAACCTTCATTTAACATATTTTTTGGGCCAAATGCTCATCACTTTAAAATTTTAAAAATGATTTTTCTTGACCTTTTGGCTTTTATACATTCAACAATTATTATACTCATGTTGAAAGCTTTTATTCTCCCACAGTGCATTTTTATGCTGAGAATTTAGTATTTCACTAGTTTAATCTTTTAGTGGTTGTTATTTTAAATAGGAGAAATTTGGTAATGTCTATGAAGCTTCACTTACTTAGCAGTTTAACTGTATTTGTTCATAATGAAAATGTAAATCAGTGAGTGTTTTAAACTATGGGCTTGTTGACTAATGTCCATTTTTTAATCATCCAGAACTTAATAAAATATCATGAATGACAAGGATGGTTGAATCAGCACTTCCAATATTATTCAATTCAATATCTATTATGAATCCCTTTAATAGTTACACTGGAGTACATCTCAAAATGCAATAAAGTAGAATTAAAGAGCATTTTATATGAGCTAGACTAAAAGCAATTTCTGAAATATTTCAATCTGGGTTTCCACTGTTTTAAGTTATGCTTACTGAGGTTTATGTTTGTGTGTATTTTTAATACATGCTGTTGGAGCACTCAGGAAAGCAATTTACATGGAGATAAACAACAAGCTGACTGTGAGGTGTATTTATCGAGTAAATGGCACATACTCTGAGTGGCAGTTCTAGATTTCATTTTAGTTAACTGGAAATGGTTTCATGCAATCTATAATTTGCATTCTTTCTTTCTAAAGATGCTTTTATTTTCTACTACATATAAAAAACATAAACTGTTTGAAATTTTATTTCTGTGATGAGTGAGATGTGTTTAACCATTGTGTCAGCCACTATTAAGCATTTGAAATACATTTAATTGAAAATATTTCTAAAGCAATCAACATGATATAAATGATTTTCAATACTATTTAGATATATAATCAATAGTGAATATTATAATTTATTGTTTGACATTTAAAAGTTTTTTAAAATATTTTAAATACATTATTTTCTCCTTGTGGTTTTATTAATTTCATTATCATTGAAGAGTAGAATACATACTATTGTTATCTTCTGAAAGAGGTGAGTTGTTAAAACTTTTTTCCTGAGAATACAATTTTATAAATGTTCCATAAAAAAGTAAATTTTTTTGTTATGGTTATGATGAGACAAATATTAAAAGTACTGAGAATTAAATGTCTTATACTTTTGGCTCTTTCTACCAACCAGTACCTTTTTGTTTGATTCCTTTGTGTTTTGTTGACACATAGTCTCACTATATAGCACTGGACTCTTCTGGAATCTCAATGTAATCCAGGCTGGCCAGCCTCTATTTCCTGTGGATAGAAATCACGGGCATCATTTTATCATGAGTATTTATCAAATTAATTCTATGAAGTACAGGTCAGAAGAATATTTTATGTGAAAATTATTGTTCTTTAAAGTTATGGGATTAAAGTAATGAAATAATTAAAAATTATTCATAGCCTGCCTTCTAAGAACAAATAAAATATTTATTAAGATAAATACAACTTAGATTCCCTTGCACAGAGCTCTTCCAAAAGGAGTCTGCTTTGACAATATACCTCCTATTTATAGGGTAAAAAAGAAAATAAAAGCATCTAAGTGCTTATTGAAAAATAAGCAGGGAAAGGCAGGTTAATACTGAGGAAACAGAACATTTCTTTCAGCAAAGCTAAACTTTGTTTAAATTCGATTCTATGCTACTTATGTAGATTCTACACACATCTGACATTATAAGTTTTCTGATAAACTTTTTTACTTCATATTTTTACTTTAGTTTTATCCTTATTGCAAATGAGAAAATTTTAACTCTTAAAGGATTATTAAGTGCTCCACTGTGTATATCTGAACAATTTCATTTTCTAGTTATCAATTTATAGACATTTTGCTTGATTTCATTCTTTATTGTGAACAGAGCTGAGATAAAAATGAGAGTTTAATGACATATACATATATATACCTATATACATGTGAGTGTATCATTCTATATATGTATGTAATATATAATTTATTGAAGAATCTTCACACTTTTTTATATTAGCTGTACTAATTTACATTTTTATCAGTATTGTACAAATGTGTTGCATTTTTTACCTTTGTGCTTGTAAATAGTCATTTTTACTAGAATGAAGTGATATATCAACGCTCATTTGCTTTTAATTTCTCTGATGATCAATGCTGAGACCCATTTTTTTCATATACCTGATTCCAAATTTGTACTTCTTTTTAGCATAGTAATAACTAAATTTTTGTGAGTAGGCTTTGGTTGAGACAGGGAAGAAAAATACAGAAAGAAAGTAAGGGTAAAACAGTTCATTTTGGGGATATATGTGTGTGTGTGTGTGTGTGTGTGTGTGTGTGTGTGTGTGTGTGTTTATGTGTCTGTGTATGTGTATAGCTAAGATTAGAATTTTGAATGTTGCAGCTTGGGAATGCTTTGTTTTTAGTTTAAAGTTCACTAATGAGTAAGTACATCCCCTGCTTATCTTTCTGGGTTTGTGATACCTCGCTCAGGAGGATATTCTCCAAATCCATCCATTTGCCTGCAAATTTTAGGATACTAGCTGCAAACCACAACCAATGAACAGCATGGGATCTGAAGCACCTTGGGCTCGTACCTTGGAGCCCATTTCCTCCAAAGGAATAACTGGCTCAATCGTGATGTTGAGATGAGGAACGTGGATCTGCCTGGACTGAATGCTAAACTAAGCCATCTTGGGACCTTGGGACCTCCTGCCTTTGTTGGAAGGAGATAAAGAAATAGGGAGAAGAGAGAGTGACTGGTTTGAGCGGGAGAGGGAAGGGAGTTTGAACAAGGGGATACATGGGATACATGGATTAAAAAATGAGACTTTATACATAAAAAAAGAAGGAAAAAAAATTTGATTATTTTAAGACAAGCAAAAAGATGATCTTGAATAGTTTGCTATAGAAATAATCTAATTTGAAGAATATGTCTGCTAATTACCCTGATTAACATATCACCACAGACTACTCCAAGATCAATCCCCAAATGTCTATCTCCTGATCAATGTATCTTCAAAAGCATCAGAAATATCATCAACAACAAGCAAATATAAAAAATTGGTCAAGTCTAATTCTTATTGTCCATAATTGTTGTATTGTAGCCTTCCACTGTTGCATGGTCAACTTACTTAGGGCACACCCATAACAAAATTGACTCTTCCTGCAAGCTATATATTAAAAAAGCTCCTCAGCTGGACATGGATTTTGTACCTCCCTCCTTCTTCATCCTAAGATTTGATCTGACTTGATCTTGCACAGGTCTTATTCATGATGTCACAACTGCTTTGAATATATGTATATATATACCAAATGGTTATTCATAAAATAGTTGTACAACTATTGAACCTGAGGTTATATCTTTCCAGTTATTACTGTAGCTGAAAAAGTTCAAAGCTGGGTGAGATTTATGATTACTTTTCATTTCCAATATGTGCATGCAACAGTTTCAAGAATCATGAGAGCTAATTTGTAGAGAAAAAAATTCCAAGGAATGTTTATTTGCTTTTTCCATGCTCTAGAACTCAAGTATTTATGTTTTTAAAAATAGAATTTACTATCAAATAGAAAAGGGAAATCAAGACAAATGACAATAGCATGTAATGTTTGTGGGTCTGTAAGACCTTATTAGCCAATATATCCTTTAAAAAGTAATCTGTTACTAGCACTAGAATTTTTGCTTCTTAGCCTTCAGTGTCTACTATGGGCATCAGCACCCAACTATAGGGTATCTCTAATAAAACTCACTATTATATGTCAGTATATATTTACTTTAGGAAGCTTCTACAATAGTAGGTTCAAAAATGTTTTTTTCAAAATGTCTTTATTGTTAGTTGCTTCTTTTCAGAACCTCTTCTCTTTACTGAATTTCTATCCCAGACCACAAGTTAGTCACTCCTACTTCATTGTTCTCTGTCAGTCCCTTATACCACTGTGTTCTTGAAAATTGCCCAAGAGTGGCCTCTTACTGATCTCATGGCTTTTATGAATAGTATTCAAAATAAAATACACATATCTAAAAACTTAATTCTAACATCCTCAAATGACAGTATATATGCATATATGTCTTTCAGGATGTGAATCTAGGTTATATAAGGATTATTTTATCCAATTTCATCTGTTTACCTAGAAATTTATGTTTCTTTACTAATAATAGAATTTAGAAAGTATTACTACAAACAATATTTTGAAAATTGTTATTATATCTATTTAGAAATTAAATATTCATCATTAAGATGGATGTGATGACTGAATATATAAGTATAATATTCTAACTAATGTAGCTATGTATGCTTTATTTGATTTGTCTTTGTGTAGACATATTTTTTAATGGAATTGGATTTGAGTAAAAGTTTCATAAATATTCTTTGAGAGCCAGAATTTTGAAAGCTTTATTCAGAAGATTGAACCCTTTTAAGAGCAAACCAACGAAAGGATAGGTTTGCCCTCTAAGAAGTGAACTTTATTATGTTTTGCTCATCATAAAAGGCTCCCTTTCTAGCTATCTACTTGCTTTTTGTAAAGTGTGTGCATTAGCGGAAAAAGTTTTCTGCAAACTGTAGGCCAATATAGAAACTGTCATTCAATTTCTGCGTTTTATTTTCTTTCTTCCTCCCTTATTTATTTGGTTTACTCCGCTTCACTTGTTTAATGCTAGAGATAGCAATGTCAAGTCTAGTGGTCTCACATAATGGTCTCTAGAGATTTAAAAAATTCACAGTATGATTTTTACCTTGCTTTACTATGTTTTCACTTTCATTTCTTACTTGAATCATAAATTTTAAGTTTTATGTGCTTTGGTGCAGAGATATCACCACCTCTGCTACACATAGGATATGGACAACCTATATATCAGTCTCAGATAAAATGTTCCATTTAAAGTGAAAATTACCCACATAACTTTATTATCTTTCTCTACTGAAGTTTTTGTTAACTATAATATTTCTGAAAGTTTGTCCTACTAATATGAAAACTAGAAAGGCACATGCAACTTATCAATGTTAAAAGAATTTTTTTAGTGTTTCATATTAGAAACAACTGATATTCTCTAAAATAGAAAAATGCAACATGAGCCATTTTATAGGAAATGATGAAGAGATAGACAATACATGATGACATTATAGAAGATATCACAGAAAGAATCCCATTTGTAGACAGGCATGGGATGCTAATAAGTTCCAAACATGCCAGACACTAAGAGAAAATAAGAGAAAATTTTCCTCTATTGCCTTGGATTCACTATGACTCTGTAGATAACATAATTTCAAATTTTGTTGTTGTTGTTGAGGTGTTATGTACTGCATTTGTTTTCTTGAGACAGTGTCTTTCCATGCAGAACTGGCTATCTTGAAACTCCCTATGTAGACCAGGATGGCCTGAAATTCTCAGAGAACTGCCTATCTCTGATTTCCAAGTGCTGTGATTAGAGGGTTGTGCTAAACACCTACCTATAATCTTGGAAAAGTGTTGTGTAACATTTTGTTTGTGTTCTGACAAATAATGGTTGCCTGAAGATCCAAGCTCCAAGTTTGCATCAACTTGGAGTCAAACTAGAGTCAACTAGAAGTCAAACAAAGGTAGCTTATGCCTTTAATCAAAACATAGGTAATACCTTTAATCCCAGCACTAGACAGACAGACATAAAGTCAAAAACAGAGTGGAGACAGGATATTTGTTGTCTAATCAGTCTGAGGATTTTTAGATGTAAGAAGACGCTAGTGGCTGCTGCTCTGCTTCTCTGATATTTCAGCTTTTACTCTAATATTCTATTCTAGGTTTTTATTTAATAAGAGCAATTAGAATTTTGCTTTAGAAAACTACTAAATTTAGGTACTCTTCCTAAAGTAACATAGTTTTAATGAATCAGAAATATTTGTTTCGTATGAATAACTGAAAATAATCAGATAAACATAATTTTAAAAATTAAAACAGGAGAATTGATAATAATAATACATGCAAAAATGAAGCAATAAGTAATTGTAAGGATTCCTGGCACATCATGTGGTAAAACCAACATGGTGCCTACAGAACATGCTGCAAATGGAGGACAAGACCCTAGGCATGGCTATTTAAATCACTGCTCACCTATTCTCTTAAAAGCAGACACTATGTGAAAATCTGTCTCTGTTTCTCTTCTTCTCTCCTCATGTACTCACCTGGCAACTTTCTTGAATAAACTCTAGGGTGGTGCTGGTAAGTGTGTGTGTCTGATATCACACAGGAAACCAACAGTAATAAAACCAAATTAGCCAAAGTCACATGAATATACCTTGCTAAGTGAAAGACGCTAGTATGAAAAAAATAAATATGAAAAAGGCACTGTAGTTTAATGTAAAACATTTCCTATTGGCTCATGTTTGTGAACACTTGGTCCTTAGCTGGGGACACTCTGGAAAGCTTGTAAAACCTGTAGGTTGTGATGTCTTGCTAGAGGGAGTGAGCTATTGGATGTGGAACTCAAGGTTTTTACAGCCCAGCCTCATTTCCATTTCTTTTTCCATTCTCTTCCTGCTTCCTAACTATGGAGATTTTGTGAACACCTCACCATGTGCTCATGTTATCATGCTTTCTCTACTATAATGGTATGGAACATACCTTCCTAACCCTTCCTCTAATTCTGTTTTGCTAGATAGTTTATATGCCTCTGGAGGTAAACCTTGAGTTGTCTAATTCTTTATGTGTTCATTCATATGTGTCTGTGTGGCAGGGAGTGTTCTCTTTTTCTACCATATCAATCCCAGGAACTGAACTAAAATCATCAGTCTTGGGGACTTACGGGTCCACAGACTGGTCCTACTCCTTGATTGCATACCACTTTCTGACTGGATGAAATATAACTTTCAGCCTTTGGTCATTACTACTGTGACTTTCTCAAGATGATGATGTATATACCTTTGAGCTACAAAAAAAGAATAAACTTGTTTTTCCTTAAATTGTATCTTGTCAGATATTTTACCACAACACTGAGAAAAGGTAACATAATGTATAATCCCAGTTATATGATATTCTACAAAACGTAAAATTACAATACAGAAAGCAATCAACTTTAAAGGGACACACTAGAGTAAGGGGTGTTAAGAAAAATAAAGTATCTCTTGATACTATAAAGGTGACTTTATGGCAATATGAACAAATAATTATAAGTGGGCAAGCATGGTTCAAAATAACTAGTAGGTTTTTTTTGCTTTAAGTATACACATACAGATCTTAAAATAAAATGTAAAATATGAGAAAATAATTTAACTTTATTGCTAATGTACATAGAAGAGTATGAAAAGTGTTGATGTGAATGAATCTGTAAATAACCATGTCCAAAGTTAAAAATAGAGGTCTTGGCATACAAGAATAAGGTTGTAAGTTTGAAGCCCCAACACCCACATAAAAGCTCAGTGTGGCAGTTCATATCAGCAATCTCCATAATCCAGAAAAGAGGACAAACAAAGGAAAAATTTTCAGTGTAGCTTAATTGGTAAGCACCAATGTTAGTGAGGTTTTGTCAAAAAAAATTAATATATAGGGTACATGAGGAAGGTATTCAGTATCAACTACTGGCATCAAAATATATGCATATCTATACATACAAGTATATACATATACATATGAAGATATACATATACATAGATCATACACACTAGAATACATTAAAAGAAAATATAGGTAGGCCCTTTGCTGTAGTTTATTAAAATATTTTCTAAAAAAAATACTTACTAAAGATTATGATACATCTATCTATGAATACTTAATTGAGCAATTAAAGAAAGAGATAGCATACTTTCAAAATCAGATTCTCTGTCAACAAAAAGTAGATCTACAGAAAAACAAGTCAGAAGTCAGATAGATTCCTGAGACAATAAATTAGAGTAGGACATATGAACAAAATTTGTGTTATTTTATTGTAGAAACATATATACTATTTAAAACTAGCAAAAAATGTGTATATGTTTTAGTCAGTACAGACAAACATTTGATTTTTCTCTATCAACAGAGAAAACCTTAATAGCAAAAGATTACAAATAGCAATGTCAGTCACAGACATCTTGATATTGCTTCCTGATAGTATTCTCCAATAAAAAGATCTGATGTTTCCTGGAAGAAATTGGCCATTATAAGAGTAGAGAAGGAAATATATATATATATATATATAGCATGATCCAGAAGTAATGTATTACATTTAAAACAAAAGAAAAATAATAGGAGTAGGTTGTGAAAGCAAAAACTTAAGTTAATAAAGTTTAATTAAAAAAAAAGTGTGGCAAAAGTTTTGGCAATGTACACCATCAGTAACTAAAAAAATCTTAGATTCAAAGTTGGTATAAAAATTATTTCAGGGCTGGAGAGATGGCTCAGAGGTTAAGAGCACTAAGTGTTCTTCCAGAAATCTTGAGTTCAATTCCCAGCAACCATCTATGTTGACATCTGGTACCCTCTTCTGTATACTGTATATATAATAAATAAATCTTTAAAAATTAGCCAAAATTATTCCGTAGTTATATAAAGAAATTACTAGAGAAGTCAACAAATGGGTTCAATGAGATAAATATCTGTATCTTAGTTAGGGTTTTATCACTGTGAAGAGACACCATGACCATGGCAACTCTTATAAAATAAAGCATTTATTTAAGGTTTGCTATTATCATCATGGTGGGAACATGGTGGCATGCAGGCAGACATGGTATAGATACAGATCTGCAGGCATCAGGAGAATAGAGAAACACCAGGCTTGGCTTGGGAATTTAAAATCTTGAAGCCTACTCCAGCAAAGACATTCTTCCTAATCATTCTCAAGTAATGCCACTCCCTGATGACTAAGCATTCAATTATATGAATCTATAGGGGTCAATCTTGTTCAAACCACCATAATCTCTTAAAGAATTTGAGCATTGAAGATTATCAGTTGTAGCTTCTTAATTGTGTATATCTCATAATGATTTCTTCCAGGAGGACACAAGAAGAAAGAGGAGTAAATTAATAGAAGATAAATCTAATAAAAACTATTTTAAACTGAATGTCAACCTTGACTTCATGTTTTTCGCATGTAGGGTTTATATGTTGCAATGAAAATGATCTATTATCTCTGTGATATTTTACAAAGCAATAAAGTGAAAATCCCCACTCTATTATAATAAAAATATCTATTAATATTAGTTAAGTGAAATCTATAATATCTCTCATAAAGGCTGTAAATTGAAAATAGTTATTAAAAAACAAAACAGCAAAAATAGACTTGGGTGATGTCTCATACTTTATATCTCAACTTAGAAAGCAGAAGTAAATGAATCTCTATGAGTTACACTTTAACATAGTCTATATATTAAGTTCTGGGGTTATACAGTTAGACCCAAAATTATAAAAAACAATACAAATAAAAAACAACTTAGAAATTATCACAAGAGAAACCTAAGAACACATAATACTCAAGAATGTATGGAACACTGACTATCATCTTAAGAAACATAAAAATATACTGCACTGGAACTAAATGAATATGATTGAGGCATATAGTTTTATCTATCTAATAAATATTTCTTATTAGTATACAATTTGTATAGAATAAATTCAGTAAGACATAGGCAGTTCATCATATTCCAAATTGCTTTGTAAAATCTTAAACTATTCTGAAACTTGAAAAGTTCATTTAAAACTAGCATCAGAATACATTCTGACATCAACATCATACCAGTGTTTATAAATCTAATTACAGTAATTAGAAAGAAGATTGGTCACCTTGCTGTTAAACATCATGACTACCCTAGACTCTGGTCACAGGAATATCTGACTCAAAGTAGCACAGAATAGGAGTGATAATATGCTAAGAACTTATATATCTGATTAGAAGTAACATATATTCCTTTAGAAGTGATAGTCTTACCCAAATTACAACTAAAGTTTGATGGAGAAACAAACAATACATAACATCAATAAATAAGCAATAATAAAAAATTCTAGGCAAATAAAGCTGTCAAAATTCTGAACATAAATTATAGTTCCATTGTTCAAGAATGTCAATCTATAACCTGGGAAATTCATTCAATAATTATAGTTTTAAATACTCAGATTTTTTGACTAAAGAATTAAAATGTCATCAAAAGTTATGAATATATACAAGACATTACATAAAGTCTATTCAGCTGAGCCACTCAGTCCTTGCAGAGGACTGCAAAAATGCATTATTAATTTGTGGAAACTTGAATGAATTGGAAATGTGATATCTCTATGCAGAATACTAGCTTCAGCCATTATCATTGGAATGAAGGCCTGTTATTTCATCTTCAGTTTTTCATTAGAATCTTCATTTTCAAGATGAAACATTAGCATTTTTATGCTTTGTGGTTAAAATTGTTGTTGAACGTGCTCTCAGACATGTGAGTAATCATTTTTCAAGTGTTCTTTATTCATTGTAATTAAAGATTGGCTACTTGACAGTAATCCTGATCTTTTATATAATAGGCAGCACTGCTTTTATGCACTTTCTTATTACTCAGGGAGCCTTTTGTAACCAGTTTTCAGTATCTTAGCAATTCTCCCCAAATTAGCAATGTTCTTGCTTAAGCGTACCTCTTTTTTTCATCCACCAAATTTAGATCTCCCAAAGTTTTCTGACCCAGGGAGATGTATAGGTTTAGATTTACTAGTTCTACAATGCATTTCTGGAGAGTCACATTGATTCCAGGAGCTTGTGTTTTGTCTCTTGCGGAGGTAGCATTAATGTAGGGGGAAAAAGAAGATATTTAGAAACATTTTATTGTCTGCCAACAATATGAATTTAGTTCTTAGCTTTTCTACTTACTTTGTGTTCTATCTTGATAACTATATGTTAAATATGATACAGTATAAAATAATAGTAATGAGTATGTTGAAATATTGACTCTGTTACTCATGTAAGATTCTGTATAAATTATATCTCATAGAGCTTGTTTTCCAATTCCCATTTAAACTTGAAAAGATATCTTGTAAAGTTACAATATGCTACAGCCAAGTATCTGAATCACTTTTCTAATTATCACCATTCTGAATGAAACAGATCATGAATTCTTAATGTCTCTTTAAACTGATTTTAAACTGAAGCAACGAATCTCAAATGTAGGAGGGCCTCTTCATACATGTGTATGTAAAGAGCTCTCATACATCAGCAACATTCTCAATATCATCATTGTAGATATATCCAATTTAAATACAACATTCAGAGAATCAGGGACCAGCCATAAATCATCTTCTACTTTTTCTGTTTCACCTAAAGGGCTGAGATCCTCTCTCAGCTCTACCTTACTAATTATTGTCTCCTCTCTGGCTATAGTTCTCCAAATCTCTATGGTTAGTTTTGGTCAACTAATGGTTTACTTTACCCTCTGACTCTATGCAGGTATTATATTTCAGAACACAATCAAAATATCACACAATAAAATTCTTAAAAGCATTATTGCATAAGAGTGACAATATGCCCTTTTCCTTCAACATATTTGCACCAAGCTTTCCAATGTATTCCAGAAAGAAATGTTCTTTGCTATTCCTTTCCTTATTTGATAGAGTCCATAAATTATCAATATCCTACATTACAGTTAATCAGCAGGTTGTATGTATATTTCCTTCCTATGCAGTAAAATTCCTATAGTGGAATCTGCTATATGTTTCCATTAATATTTCACACTATGTGATTCTCATTCCTGTCTTCCAACTGGTACCTTCACAGAGCTGGACAAAAATTTTGCATCTTAATGGAACATGGCTCTGTCACATTACTATTCCTAAAAGACAGCAAAATCTGTTTAGTTAACAAGTTGCATTTCTCTAAAGCTGAAATCTATTCTTGTAAATACAGTTGGTAAGGTTTTGATTCATTTAAACTGGTAAGCTTTTTTTTTTTTTTTTTTTTTTTTTAAATAGTATTTCTTAACCCTTTCAAAGAACAGTGATGTTCCTTCCTAAAAGACTTTACATTTAGTACATTTAGGGCTAGAGAGAAGGCTCAGCAGTTAAGAACAGGGTGGGAAGTTCCAACTCTCCTAAAATTGCATTAAGTTTACCTTGTAACCATGAGTGCTTGTTTAACCCTTTAATAGATATTAGCCCTTATATGATAGATTGCAATTGAATATTTCTGGCAATAAGTTTCCATTTTTATATGTATAAAATGAAAAATAATACTTATGACTTGATAGCAGGTCTTGAAGAAACATAGTTACAAAATATTACTGAAGCAAAATTAATAATTATTCTAATCTAAGAAATGATGAAATGAGAAAGAAGCAGCAGTCCATACCACAGAACCCTAAACGTTACAGCTGATTATTTAGTTTACTAGAAAAAATAAAACAGTAAATAGATGGTGATTTTAGGGGCAGCAGAACAAATCATGGTATATGTATTCTATTCTTTCTTTGAATATTCTAGGCATGTTCTGGCTAAACAAATATTTGTCTTACAGTAAAGTATATGGTGAACTTCTAAGTGATGATATGCCATTGCCTCTTCTCTAAAAGCACATTCATTCGTGCAGGTCAATCACCTGGCTAATGGACAATTTCTCCTGAAGATTCACTTTAAGCTGTGGTAAAGAAATAGGAACAATAATCAGTTTTTAATGCGATCACTATATAATTGTTGCATACCAATAAAATCAATCGGTTGGACATCCCATGGCTCTGCCAACATTACTTAGTGCTGACTCATAAAGGCATAGCTATTCTTTCTTTTTCACTTAAGCCGTTTTTCTTTTGGATGCCGGTCAGAACCTGCTTTCTCTAGTACTTTGGGCATACTTACTGTTCCTCTAGAGCTATCTGAAAAACATTTGCTGCCCCTTGCCATTTGGCTCAGTCATAGAGAGACTTCATTTAAGAGAACTGGAACTTCCTCCATTTCTTCTTAATTCCCTTTATCCAAGTAGATGTGAAGATTTATTACTTGCCCACTATCTTTCTTAGAGTTACTATGACTGTGATGAATCACCATATTCACTTGGGAAAAAAAAGAGTTTCTATCACTTACTGTTTGTAATAATAGTTTATCATCAATATAAGTGAGTGCAGGGTCTTAAGCAGGGCAGGAACCTGGAGGCAGGAGTTGATGCAAGAGTCATAGAGAAGTGATGATTAGCTTGCTCAGACTTTTTTTTAAAAAAATAGAACTTGGGTCTGGTTCCGGGACCAGGTGCATACAATTGTTCTCAAATATTGTCTCTTTTTTATATATCAATCAATCAATAAACCTATCTATCCACACATCCATTTTTCTATAATCTATCTACCTATCTACCTCTATATAGATCATCCATAAAACTATCTATCATCTATATATCTATCAATGGTTTATTTATCTTTTTGTTAGTTCCTTAAGTGCTTTTTATTTTCTCCTTCGTTCTTTGAGAATGAAGAGTTGGTGCTTTAAGAAAGTCAATAAGATAGATAAGCCCTTATCCAAACTAATCAAAAAGCAGAGAGAGTATCCAAATCAACAAAATCAGAAATGAAAAGGGGGACATAACAGTTCTTTAAGTTCTTTCATACGAAATGTTTTAATTGTGTACATCTCCTCTCCTATTCTTCCTAGATTCATGCTTATTTTTTCTTCTCATCCAAACTCGTGTCTTTTCCTTTCAACAAATCCAATTTCTATTGTCTAAATATTGTTCACTAAAGAAAGATATACTTCTCAAAGGCTATACATTTGGAGAAAACTTACCATTCCTTTCCAAGCAGCTGAAAAAATGGTAATATCTTCCTGTGGAGGGGTAAAACCATTCTGACCAACTCTCCCTTTAATGCTGTGCTGTGGTCTCTTTTTAAATTTCGCAGGTCTTGCACAAGTATCATAACTGTTATGAGTTCATATACATAGCTACCGACTGTGTCCAGAAGAAAATGCTTTCTTGAAGTTTTTTTTGCCGCGTCTGGCTCACCTAGTCTTTGTTCAACCTCTTCTGTAATGATCTTTGACATCTGAAAGGAGGAGGTGTGGTATGTGTGTTTCATTTATAGCTGAACATTCATTCTGTAGTCACTTATTATCTATGCTTTAGGCTATTGTAGACAATTGTCTTGATCATCTTATACTGAGACCATCTTAGACAGAGATTTCTCTGATGGTGGTTCAGAGACGCCATAATTTATGTGTACATTTATAGGCCATTAAGAGTTGGCTTAATACTATATCTGTTTAATTGAAAAAGAGTAGTAAGTGTTTCACTAGGGCCTAGAACCTATGGAATAAAAACTAAATAAAAAAAATAAGTAGTTGGTTATTACTGAAACATTCTTGCAGCTATTGGAACAGTGAACATGTTTTTTATTTGAGTTAGATTGATTATTGTTCCCCACCAGACACATCTATAACTACATAAAGTATCAAGCAGAGATAATGTTTCAGGACAGTATCAGCTTGAGTTGTTTATGTTCTGTAACTCAAGTGTGTAGTATCTTCAAACACTGAGTCTTACATTTACATTTTAAAAGGTAAACAGTAGCATTGGCAACTTCACTGCTCAACAATGCACCAAGAAAAGTAACCCTAACCCATTCTTGGCACTGGGCTTTTTATTTGCTACCTTGTGCAGGCTAGTGAAGTCATTGCCCATTATAAGATAGCTCCACTTGATTCCTTTCATTGCTGTTGTTGTGTGTTTGTATTTGCACAGATATGTTTAAGAAGCTACTACAGTGATGTTTGTATATGCCTTTAAAAAATAGACATCAATGATATTTTTTTCCTCTTAGTTTTTGTCTTCTGCTCTGGTCCTACTCCCCAGACACAATATATCCCCTGTTGCTCCCTAATACCTGCTAATCTCATAGCAATGCATCCTACTCCCCATCTCATGAAAGACACTCCTCACCGGCCTTTAGTATCATTTTATTATTTATGGGTATTAAAAACAAACCCACAGGTATTGAAAGTTTCATAGCTAATCTCTACAAATAAATGAAAGCATTCATGTTCATCTTTCTGCACCTGACTTAGCTCACTCAGATTGATTATTTTCAAATTAATTTTTTACTTAGCAACTGTGAAATACTCTCAAACTATTTTATTATGAGAGTAAAAACCTCTACTTGGGAGCCTGAAATTCCTACATTATGTGGTGAGTCCACTTGAACTCACTCAAATTTTCAGAAAATTTGTGCTTCTTCATATCATATAGTTCTCTATGTAACTATTCCTTGAAAAATATAGGTTTATTTTTGTGGCTGCTCTTGTGATTTCATGAATGAAAAATAAATTTTTAGCACTAATTTATGAAGATAGTAGAAATCATGATACATTAATAAACTTCAAGTTAACTCATTTTATAGAAGCATTGGTTATCTGTGTTTCATAACCATGTATAATATGTTTGTTTATGTATGACCATTAATGTATTTTTGGTTTTATATGTAATATAAAACAAAAAATTCTTTCTTGGTTACTCGATTTAAATATTTGATAACCGGTACAGCAATACATTTATAAAATTTTATTTTTCACAGTAATTTAGTTATAAAGTATAAATGAACAAGAATGAATGTAATCTTTTCAGTAAAAGCCAACTATCTTAAGAAAAACTGATTCAAAAAACAATATTATTTTTATCTTACTATTCTAGTCCTGTGAATAAACTGAAAATCGAGGTAGTTAATTTTTCCATTGGATAGTGCAAATTAAAGAATGAAGCTTTTCAAAAGAAAGGTTAGACTCTAATATGATCTGTTCTCAGATTCTGACCTTTGTGAGTAGAGGTTCCCATTATTCTAAATCAGCAGGGAGAGTGCTAATTACTCATTTAGAGATGCTAAGGTATCTCTGGGAGGTAGATGAAAAGAGGGAAAATCCTAACTGGAAAACATGTTCCCTACAGGGACTGCTTGTTAGCAGCTCTTCTCTTTGAAAATCTCAGACAGGAAATTTTTGAGCTAGAAAAGTATCTATTATATTTTAAGTGGAAACAATAATTATTAGAATTTTCATGTTAAACATTAGTTTACTTAGGATTGGCATTGAACTCCAAAGTTGTTGACAATGCAGTAGAAGGTCCTCTTAAATTCACTTAGAGGCCAAACTGATCTAAGCATTATTGGGTCAGTGGGACCATAGGACTGTCTGCTCCCTGCCCAGGGAGGGGATGGGGAGTTGCAGAGAAGAAAAATGACCAGATGTGTTGGGAGGGGGAAGAGACCTTGAATAAGGATATACAGGGAAAGCTGAACACAAAGAAAATATATGTGTAGCAATCTTATTTGTATTTCTACCCTTGGTAAGCCATGCTTATGATTCTTATCCTCTGTATAGTTATTGTTAACTCTTCCGCATTTTAAATTCTTTTTACTGTTTTTTTTTGATAAATACAAAATAAAGAAGGAAAAAAAAGAAAAAGAAAAAAAAAGAAAAAAAAATTATTAAAAAAAAAAAAGAAATTAGTGAAAAAAAAAAATTCACTTAGAGGAAAGTCCCAGGAGTAACTCAGCTATTTGAAGCATTGCTTTGTGAACATTCCCACTAAAAAAGCAGCAAACACCATCAGAAGATTGGAGTAGCAAGCATACTAAGAAAAAGAAAAATCTAAAAAATTGTCAAGGATGTTGTTGCTAAGGTCTGTATTAATGTAGAAAGATCTGAGAAATGCTAACAAAATGGAGCTCACTGTTTTCCCTGGAGCAGGTGACCAGCTGAGAAGCATCAACAATGGAAACCAGTAAGGATGGTCAAGGTTCCAGTTTCTTCTTTCTACTCAGTAAAGACTTTAAGAACAATTTTGAAACTACAGAATTTTCCAGTGAGTATATGCCATTGTTTTTATTACATACACAAGATAAAACAAAAACAAATACAATACAAAACAAACAAAAAACACTTGATAGTCATTAATGCAGAAAACATCATTTACAGTTTGACAGGTTATCTGTGGACAGATGATTTTCTGCTATACTTTACAGGCACTACCTGACAATATTCTTACCTTTACACTTTTACTTTTTGAGATTATAATATAATTTCTCCCTTCATGTTCTCTTACAAAATTATACCCACCTCCATTATTTTCACTAATCGTTACATATATGTACCTACATGCTTATGTATTTACATGTATTCCAAAACATATAAATACAAGCAGATCAATCTTATATAATTCTAATTGTATGTATGTTTCATGGCTGACCATTTCGTATTAAGCAACCAATTGATGTTTGTCTCTGGGGAAGACTACTTCTGCATCAGTCAGCATTCCTTACCTGTCTGTATTTTTCTACATTTTAAAATATTCATATTAAAATTTTGTCATACAATGTATTTTCATCATCTTGTTTTCTTCACCTACCGAACTCTTTATAGATGCTACCCACTTCACTTGAGAGAAACAGGTTGAGCAACCCAGAGGAAGCAAGAAAATAAGCTAAGCAAACCCCCTCCATGGCCTTTGCATCAGCTTCTCTCTCCAGGATCCTTCTCTGTTAGAGTTCCTGTCCTGACTTCCTTCAATTATGAATGATTCTGTAGAAGTGTAAACCAAATAAACCCTTCCTCAGTTTGCTTTTTGGTTATGGTCTTACATCACAAATCTATAAATTCTAACTGAGGCAATTATTCTGATCCACAGGAAATTGAGGAAGAATAAAGGAAGAAATGGACAGAAATGTAAAGGAACCGAGCTTTTATTTTTTTAAATATTTTTCATATTTGCAACTACCAACGACTGAGCATGAAAATAAAATAAGTGGAAATATAATTTAACTTGTTTCCAAGGGGTTAAATAGGAACATGTTGAAACAAGGCAGGATAATGCAGAGATTCCTCCCATTTGGATTACTGCATAGGTCATCTTAACTTTAGCTAGGACTTGATCTTCTTGATGATCAGTCAAAAAATACTCAGCTCTATTGTAGGAACCTGAGGTCATGATTTCCCAGCTGACTTATCTTAGACTGTTAAATTGCCTGCTTCTGCAAACCTCCCCCTCCAGCTAATTGCTTATCTTAGCTTGAGTTAAATTTTGTGCCTTTGGAAAACTTCTCACTGTAGCTGCCAAGCAAAATAACAGTGTGTGGGGTGGGGTTTTTATTTATGTACTTTTTAGGGTGTGTGTGTGTGTGTGTGTGTATGTGTTTCTTTTTGTTGTTGTCTTTAAAAATCTTCTTACTTTAAATGCTCAATACTTCATTTGGGTCCTAAATACCTGAGTGTAGTCCCAGCTGTCTGGAATAAAGAGTTGAATTAGCTATCGACTATTTCTGAGTGGTCTTCTCTGATGGGGACCAATAACAATGTTGTTACCCATAATATACAAATCTGTACCTTATCTGTGCTGGATACATGACTATTATAATTACTACTGATGAATGAACTGTTCCTGTTGTAAAATATTATTGCAGTATACATATATAATAGCAATTGAGCAACTATATTCATCCTAGGCAAAAAAGAATTCTGCTTATTTCTATTTGAAATGATATATGAGTGCTTCTGACAACATACACATATCAAAAGATGTTAAGTTGCATTCATTTTAATAGTCTTTATATTGATATCTGGTTAATAAAATACTTTCAGAGAGCATCCTTACCAATGAGTATTTAGTACTTTTATTTTAAGAAACTATGCTGAAGTTTTGACTATCTTGTTTAAAAAAGGTTAGCAAATTTCACAATACAATAATTCTACATATTTTTGCTTTAAGTACTTGAAAAAGTTTAATCTTGCATAGAAATCTCTTTCTTGTAAAGTTGTAATATTTGTGAATTTGTCTCTATTCTATTTTACACTAACCAGAAAAACCAAATGGTAGTACTTATAATTGCATTGCCAGGAAATATAAATGCTGCTTTGAGATAAATCTAAGTTTGCAACAGGAACTATTTGGAGTGGAACCCCAGAAAATATTCTATATCATTAGAAGCCCATATATTAGAAACCATCATAATAATATGTTACATTTGTTTCTTTTTCTGAGGATTCCTTGGAAGCCACTCTGCTTGGCATAAAAACATAAGCAGAAAAGTTGATCATACTTGGTATTTGTTCTCCCTTAACCTTTCCATAAGAATTATTAAAACTTTAAAAATTACAGTTCTAACTTATAATAGTGGAAAGAGGTTCAAGGTCAAAGACCAGCATTTATTTACTTTTTTAATAAAAATTTCAACTGTGGAGAATTGAAATACTTAAGGATATCAATAAAGAAGAGATTTTAGTATAAAATCTCTGAAGATTTTTTTACTCTATGAAGAGTTACACTCACCATAATACCGCTTATTGTCAAAAAAGCTTCAGATACTGTTATCATAAAATCAAAATTTAGAAAATAAGAAAGTATATTTCAGTGGGATAATATCTTGGAAGACTTCTGACCTGAACACATAGTAAAAAAAAATCTTAATTCAATATTTAATTTTCTTTAGTCAGTAAAACTTTAGAAAACTATAGTAATTTCAGAAATAACAAATATGTTTTAGATGAAAGTGATTTTTAAAACTGTTCACTATTTATACCAACTTTGTTTTACCATAATGAAAGTAAATATTGAAGTATTCATAGATGTATTTACAACTGCATATTACCATATTAAGTTTTTATAAAACAAATCTCAGAAATCCATATGTATTTAATAATTAACAGTATCATAGTAGAAAACAAGTAATAGTACCTTATACTTACCTGTCTGGATCATATTATAAAAATTAAATATACATGTTTTGCATATTGTGACCATGCATTTTTCTAAGAAAGTTACTATGCATATTTTATCTAATATTTATAGTGGAGTAGAATTAACGTGAAGAAGATATTTTTAAAAGAAAGGCATTCTTTTACACAAATTGATCTGCAAATAGTTCTGTAATAACAAGAACATATTTGGAAAATATCATTTGCATTTCTATGCTTCATTATGATGGAAAGTTGTTCTGTTTGTATCACTGTTAGGAGCCAAAAGTGCTAGGAATGAGCATTGGAATCACAGACCTCAACCAGGGCTAATAAGAAACACTGCAGAAAAGCCTTTCTTTTTAGTTTCCCCTCCCATGTGGGCATGCCTAAGAAGTGTTTAAAGCTGTTTTACCAATTTCCCATTGGAAATCGGTTCCAGCCACTCCACTAACTTCCATAATTTTTGCTTTTTTTCCTTCAAATATTTCTCCTGGTATTCATTGAAACCACCAAATAAATCCATGACTTTTATGCTAGAATTTCAAGATTACTAGCATCTTTAAAATGTATATAGTATGATGATATAGTAAAAGTACTGTTCTTTTGGTAAGAATAGAGTTGTTTGGTTGGTGTTTACTGCTATTGTTACTCATGCAGGTGTGAGGAGAAAGACTACTTCTTGACCCAAATCTTAGCCAAATTAATTAAAACAGCACTTTTACTGTCTCTTTCTAAGAAGAGCTTCAGTAGATCAGCCTTGGACATGAGCAAATCAAGTATTTTTATATCTGGGAAGCAGAGGGCTTCCAAATGAGGAATTTGGCAGACAAATACACAAAATTACAAAAGCAGAACAAAAGAATAAAAATGGTCATAACGACCTCTTGAGACAAAGAAATATTAGCATGGTGGTCATAATTAGGTGATCATAACAACCTTTTAAAACAAAGGCATGATTTCTATTTTTTGGTAGAGACAGTACAAAACTATTCATAGTTAAGGTTACAGGTGAGGCACAGCAAAATCCTTGAGAAATGGATTTAATCATAACCAGAAATAAATTTAGTTTCTTTTATTATAAAATAAAACTAAGATAGAAGCAGATTGTTTTTTGTTGTTAGATGTTATCTTTACCTTGTAAAGTTTTAGCTAACAACTACTAAATATTCCCTTGCAGCTTCATGATATGACACAAAGTCTTTATGACAGCGTATGATAGACTCAAGATAGACTCAAGTCTGCTACAGTATAGAGGAAGGTTGACTTGGAAACTTCATCTAAAATCTGAAAATCTGAGTATTAAGACAATAGAAAGAGAAAATTAAGTACAATTTTTGCCTTCAATGAGTCTCTTGAGACAACAGAAAACAATTAATGACAGATAAAATTATATTAGATGCAGAAAAATGTTATCTCTCTCTTTCTCATGTGTGTGTGTGTGTGTGTGTGTGTGTGTGTGTGTGTGTGTGTGTGTGTGTAAGAGTGAGAGGACAAGTGTGATGAGACAGACAGACAGACAGACAGACAGACAGACACACACACACACACACACACACACACACGCAGAGTCATGATATAATCCATGCTGTCCTGGAACTCAATATGTAGAACAGGCTGGCCTGGAACTCACAGAGATCTTTCTTCCTCTTATTCCCAAGTGCTGAGATTAAAGCTTGAACTACCCTGCCAGCCATGAGAATTTCTTGAGTACATTCTTCTAAAACGTGATCTTTACATACTAGTAACAACTCCAGGAAAAAGTCCTAAGAGAACTAACTGGAGTTGCTATTTGGATCATGAATAAAGAAATGACCTATAACTATTGAAGTAGAAATGATAAAATTGCTTTAAATTTATTGAGAAACAGAAGCAAAGTATCCTATGAAGTAAATATGCTAATATGAATGTATTGTATAATACCAAAGAACAGTTATTCATACATCTCAGCCAACATTAAAGGCAAGGACTTTGTAAAACAGAATCACTGAGAGACTAGAGATCATACTGTAGGGATCATTATATTAATGTACTGGAATTATTTAGTAGTAGATGCCAAGTGGTTACATTATAGTGTCAAAGGAAGGCAGATATATTGGCATGAGAGGCAGAATAAAATGCAGGGAAGAATGCCCTTCAGGGATCTGTTGTGGTGATTAATATAGCTAAAATTCAGGCAAAGATAAGACATTATCAAAAACATTGATTCAGTTATGCGACCTAGAGACTATAATTTGTTCATCAGGTAAAATACCTTGTTACTTATGATTGGAAACCTATTTGATACTAGAATTTCATCATGTAAAGAGAGAACCAATTCTCAAAAGTTTTCCTCTGAGATCCACACATGAATGTGCACACTTATACACATGCACACAAACATACACACATACATATACACACAATAAGAATAATAATTCAAATCTCTATAACATAAAAATATATACCAATAAAATTCATGTGTGGTATTAGGTTTTTGGACCAGACTTTCAGGCCTACCCAGACCAGAGGTTTGACTGGCAGTCTGGCAGTTCAGCAGAAATGCTCACAGTCACAAAGAGACACACAGACACTTGCATTAATTTTCTGCTGATTGTCCTAGGGCCCAGGCATATAACTTGCTAACTCCTTCATCTGAACTCAACCCATCTTGTTCAGCCGTGCAGCTTGATACCTTTTCTCAGTGTAGGATTTCAACTTTTTTCCTCTTTGTTGTCTTTTGAAATCTCTGCAGTCTTCTGCTCTGAGATGTCCCCAGAGTTTTCTTAGGCTGGTAGCCCTGCCCATACTTCCTGTCTACCTCTGGCTAATCAGCTTTTTATAAAGTGCTTAGGCAGGACAATTATTTAAAATGTAACACATAATCCCACTACAGTCATGTCCTATTAGTACTTTTCATTTTTAAAAATATCTTAAATATGGAGTTTATCATATTATATGGAGCCTGGGTCAACTTGGAAGGTGCTTCATAACACTGAGACTTAGTAGGTAGTGAAATAATATCTAATATCTTATATAAAAGGATTATTTTTTAAAAGAATTATTGTTGAAAGAAAAGATAATTTCAACTATTTTCCTAGATTTTGAATACAAAGTGTGATCTAATCCCAGTATTGGCATAATGGCAAATGCTCACATGAATGTACCTGCCATATTGGTAACAATTCTAATGAACTTTCATAATATTAGTAACTTTAATATTAGTTACAAATGTACAATTGTCAGTATTATATCCTTGTGGCCCAAGAACTTAAGTCAACCTCATAAGATACTCTTTAGCACAAGGATCTTTAAATGTCAACAAATTAGTATCCACAGACCACTCTAGACCTAAAAAGGAAAGGAAATGACTGAAATGATGAATAAAATCTCAACTCCCTTCTGCTCCCAATAGTATAGAGCTGACACATACAATTTACAGAGCTTTCTATCTTCTTTAAGAGTTTATGTTATAGACACTTACAATTGATATTACCTGAATGGAATATCATTTATTAGTCAGATCTTTTTTCATACTGACAACTTACCAAAAATGACATGGAAACATATATAAATTATGAAAGCTTGGCCTTTGTTTGGTCTACTTCTAACTGGCTCTTATAACTTAAATTAGCCCATTTTTTAAAAATGTACATTTTTTTTTATGTAGCTCGGTTACCTTTATTCTGTGCTTCTTGTCCAGCTACATCTGACTGTCAACTCTGCCTTTCTTCTTCCCAGAGTTCTCTCTGTCCAGAAGTCTTTGCTATAGCTCCTGGTAGCTATTGGCCATTTAGTATTTTATTAAACCAACCATGAATGCCATATCTTCACACAGTGAGAAGGGATATTCCACAACATTTTTTGTTCTCTATTTTGTGGCCAAATACTTTCTAATCTATGTTTTCCCTTCAAAATATTTTCCATGGAATTCTTTGCTCAGAATTTTTTTTTCTAATACCTTAACAAAAAGTGATCTATTAAACAACTCACAATCTAAGTATTTCCTTTTATGTTGGGATTATCATACAGAAAAAAAGGCTTTTTTTTCAATGACTTTTTGATGTTTGGTCTTGATTTTTTTTTTGAATAATGTATGTTTTAATTGCATTTTTTTTTGCCAAGGGTGTTACATCCACTGGAACTGGAGTTACAGAAAGTTGTTTGCTGCCATCCATGTGGGTGCTGGGAATTTAACCCAGGTCCTCTGGAAGAGCAGTCAGTTCTCTTAACCTCTGACCTGTTTCTCTAGCCCCATTTTAGAAACTACTAAAGCATGCTTCCAGGTAGAGGATAACTCTAAAGATTATTGTCCAATAATTCTGACACGTGTATTCCTTTGATGTTACCATTTTCTGTTACCATCAGACTCCTAATCCATTATCATTTGATTATAGACTTAAACCAGAAATTATAGAGCATGTTTCTGGTCCTTCTGTCACAGACAGGAATCTAACACATTATTTCTCTTGTTATATGATTTTAGGGCTCTAACTCAAGTATCTACTGTCTCTCTCCAACTCTCAATTGTGAAGCAAAGAATTTTGGACTATTCAAACTGATTGTGAGCATTCACTTAGTATATCATCTACAATTTTTAGTTCATTGAGATATTTTACTGTCATTTCTATATATTTTAATTCTATTTTAAATTAAATTTTAATAAAGAATAATTTCCTCCTGAAATTTCTAACCCTTTATATAGTCTCACTCCATTTCCTTATATGCACCAACTTTACTCCCAAATTGATAACCTGTCCCTCACAAATTACTATTTTACAAGAAAACACACACACAAATGCACAAACACAGGCACACACATGCACATTCACATATATATTCACAGCTATATAAATAAGTCCTGTTGTGATTATTTTTATTGTTGGTACATATATAATTTCAGAGATGTTCTATTTTTATTGAACAGTCAATTAGAAAACTCATCTCCAAAGAGCTAAATTTCCCTCGCTCAGAAATACTTTGTCCTATGGAGATTTGTTGCAGAATTTTTCAAATCAGATGTATATACCATTACAAAGAAAGGTTGTCTAATACAAAGACTTCCTAGTATTCTGATTCATATCATTTTTATGCCTTCTGTTCTATGATGTTTCCTGAGTGATAGATGGAAAGCTGGTGTGTACATGTATATATTCAGGCTGTATTGCTCATGAACCACTGATCATTTTTAGTTGTAATTCTTTGGAATTGTCTTCAGTGCCTGTGTCAAATGTAATAATCTGACTTTCCTTAGATTGGGTCTGTAGAGGAGATGTGTGACTTGAGCTAAGCCAGATAAAGCTGGTAGATGGGCTTTATAACTGAATCTTGCAAAGTTGATCCCCGAATCAGAGTTCTAGACCTTGGCCTGTAGGTGCAGAGATGGCTGAGGCTGAGAGGAGCATAGGATGAGGAAGGAATGTCTCACTAGTCAAAGGTAGCTCTTGAACAAAGCAGGTATGAGGACACCAATCTTAAAGGTGTGTGTGTGTGTGTGTGTGTGTGTGTGTGTGTGTGTGTGTGTGTGTGTGTTTGTAAATGGTCATAGGCATTGCCATATGGTGGAGAAGAAGGGGAAATGGGAAAGAAAAGATGTAGCAACTGATTAGGAAAATGTGTCTCAGGAAGAAAGGGCATTGGAGGGCAGCCAGTCTGAGATTAGGCCTATGGGTTTTCAGATGGCATCTGCTTCTGAAAAGGATAGAGAGAGGGGAAAAGGCACTTAGCCAGCAAAGTTGGTCCACAAATCTCTTTTACATTTTGAATTGTTTTATCTTGGAACTTCTTAACATAGTGACTATAATTTGAATGTAATATAAATTTTACTAAATTCTTTATATAAAAATCACATGATTTTTTAAGCATTTCAAAGATCATTAGATAAACCTATGGGCACTTGGAAAAAGAAAATGTACAAAAATCAGGAGAGAAACTACAGTACAAACATTATATTCCAAGAGTACCATATATATCTATTGGGTCATCTACATACATACTTCTCTGTCACCCTGAAATATAAACTAATTAGTACTTTATATTTTTTGACAGAATTTAATATATAACTGGAACAGAAGATAATATTGAAGTATTGATTTTTGAAAAGCAAAGGATTTATAGAAATGCTCAAGAATGATCAAGTGCTTAAATATGCTCTGAAAATAACAGTTAATTTTTAAAAATGGAAACTTTAAATTGTATATTTAAAGACTAAAATACATACTTTGCCTGCATTTTTTCACCTTAGTTCTTTTTCTGAAGATTCACAATGCAAATGTAAAAATTTTATTAAATATTTGTTTTCTTTGAACATTATTTTAACTTAATGTTTGTATGACTTATTTTATTTAAGTAAATATGTATATTTATGTGCAAAATTATATTAAGTCAGCTAAATTGTGGAAATCATTATACTCAGAACTCAAATAAAATTCAAAAAAGCATCATTTTTGCATATGTTTTATGTTAAGTGGCATCGTTCATATGTTATACTTAATAAATATAACTTATTAAATTTGATAAATTTAATGTCATCTTCAGGTTTGTGTATAATGAATATAAAATCTCATTTGGTCAATGATTCATTTACTAATCTATGTAATCTTTCCTGTGACATCTATTATAAGCATTAAACCTACCTGGATGCAAATCGAAAAACTACTGATATTATATATCCCACTTCAAATTTACTTAAAGAATCAACTTTAAATATAATTTAAATACTTAAAAATGTGTTACATGGAGATTTTATAGAATAGAGAAATTTTTCTAATATGCATAATTTGAAATCTTCGTGGCAAACCATATTTACATAAAAGTACTATCTTGTAAAAGCTACAATACATAGCTAAATACCAAAGATCATTGTATAATATAAAAGTCTAAGTGTTGCACAGAAACAAAAATTATTGTTAAATCTAATCTGAATTATTTTATACTTAGAAGTATATCAGATTAACTACATCATATTAGAAGCTGTTAATTATCATGTCTACTTATTTTTAATTACTCATATGGACCTGCACCATAGAATGATTCAAATTACAGTTTTCCTTGACCTAAGAGGACTTTCTTCAAGTTCATAGTAATCTTCATGTTAATGTAGCTTGGAATTTCAAGGGCATACCTGATAGAACAGTGTGTTGTCATAAATACTTCTGACATTTATTCACTGTACTTTATATAAAAGAAAGTTAATATTTCAAAAATGAATTAATAGTAACACCATTTCTCTGCTCAATTATAAACTATGCTAATGTGTCAGAAATTCTTAATGCATCAGGATTGGCGAGGGACTATAGTAGCGTAACTAAAAAGAATTTTAAAAAGCAGCATTCCATAGTGAATAATTTAACCATATGGTCATTTGGCTTTGATTTAATTCACTGATGAGTGTTCGAAATTTTATGTTGCACCTAAAACAGATCCATTACTTCTAAGAAAGACATTTTATGGAAAGGAAGATATAAATAGCATGAAAACTTCATTTCTTATATTTCTTTATGAATTTTACACTAGCATTTTAATCTCCCCAAGGATATATATTTCTTCTGATGTATAAAAAATGACATATCCAATTCAGCCGCAATCCAACTCCTGATACCATTAATGTACCATCATTATATTTTGGATGAACTTCGAAAAATGAGTAATTAGCCAAAAAATTTTTCACAATTAAGTTTTAATTTAGTAGATACAAGAGAAAAACAAAGCCAAGGAAAGTTGTTGAAAT
Source organism: Sigmodon hispidus (assembly GCA_004025045.1). NCBI lineage: Eukaryota > Metazoa > Chordata > Mammalia > Rodentia > Cricetidae > Sigmodon > Sigmodon hispidus. The sequence continues at coordinate 36,682 of PVIH01017004.1, forward strand.
ACATAATTGACTTGCCTGATGAAATACAACCTATATGGCTCTTTAGAGGAGTCACTTGGAAAAATCAAGCAATGAGTGCTCCAATTATATTTGAATGTGTGGTTTTATGCAATTTTATGTTTTTATATCTATATTCTCATGTACACATTAGTTGGGTATTCAGCAGTGTTGCAATAATGAAACATTCATGTTTAGCCAGAGTAGTCAATGGGTCTAGTTGTCAGCATTGACTCAATGTTATACATAATGAGAAATGTTGAAGATTTCCAGGCTTGATATTTATAATGTTAAGAAATAAAAACAAGTCTTGAAATAATGATGGTAAATGAAGTCCAAGGAATGTAAAGAGCCATTGAAAGGCTGATCATTCTCATGTAGATGGTTCTGTAACATTGCACATAAAGGCAGCACCCAGAGGAGTCTTGTTTTGTTGTGTTGTGTTTTGTTTGTTTGTTTTAAAAACAGAAAAAGTATTTGGGAAAGAGATTGTTGTAGAGAATGCAGAAGATCAGAGCTAGGTTGAATCAAAACAGATTACATACATACAGTAAGTCATCAAATGATAAAAAGAAAAAACTTAGACTGATCTGTTCATGAATTCCCTTAACTTTGTATATATAATGCAGAAAAGTTTGTATCCTTTTTGTACAGAAAGTTTCCTTGAGCATTCACATTTTCATCTATGAAACAGGAATCACAATGTCCATGTTAGTTCTTTACAGACTTCTATCAAGAGTGATGGTAATTGGAAATACCTTTGAAAATAGAAAGTTTAGTATTCTTTTTGTACCCATCTTTTATATGTCACCAAAGTCTCATAGGTCTGCACTGGAGAGTATTCAGTGATAAATTCAAGCAAAGAAAATAAATAAAACAGTTACAAAATGAATTACCATTTAGAGAAGGCATGGAATGAATTTTTAAATTGATACTTCCAAATGAGAAGAAATGATGCAAGTTAAGATTCAGTGAACACCCTGCTGTTCTGTGGTTACAGAAAGCAACAGAGAAAGACACTGTGCATGTGTTGTAATCTTGTAAGTGTTCTGAACTATTTAATGATCACGTAGGGCCAGAATATACTATCAATGTAACACAAAGATTAAGTTATCAAGGCATGTTTGAAGAATTATCATCAGAATTATCAATTTAATTGCAGGAATATGATACTTTATTATCCCTTAAATTACCATTGCTAGTAGAGTCAATTAAGCCAATGAAAAGAGATCAATAGTAATTGTATAGGAAATAGCTTGCTTATTGTTTCTATACACTATTCTGCAGCCACTATTGTGTTTCTCACTTGACCTTCTGTTAATACATTTCATGTTACATCTTTCTGCTGATATTCATTTTCACTGCCCTCACTGTCATGTAGGTGTTTTCCTCCTAATTGGCAACAATGTCACTTTATTCACAAGGTGACACTTGCAACAGCTGCTTTGACACCTATGTCACCATGAGCATTCCCTCTGTTAACCAGTACACTAGCACCTGCCATCTATTTCTCTCATGGCTTTATGCCAGTAAAAAAGGTTTTGCTCCAATGAAATTTTGTGCAATGTATTTGTGTTTTAGTAAGAGGATGAGAATATCAGAATTGCTTGATTAGAAATTAAAAAAAATGAGCTTTGCTATCCTCATAGTAGCTCTAAACTGATTTCCTTTTTTATTTAAAAGGTTTTAAAACATGTCGACCACTGTTTTCCTTCTCTCTCCTCTTCCCAGTCATTGCCAACCTCTTCCCCTAATCTATTCCTTACAGAGGGTTGGGGCTTCCAGGGTATGTCAGTGAAGTTGAGGTAGGACCAACCACCCATCCCCCACCCCAGTATCAAGGCTGAGCAAGGTGTTCTTCTTCAGGAAATGGGCTTCAAGAAGTCAACTCATGCACTGGTAATAAATTCTGGTCCCATTTCCAGAGGTCCAGCTACAAACTGCCCATGCCATTCAAATGTCATCCAAATTTAAATGTTCTAGTTCAGTCCCAGGCAGGTTTGCCAGCTGTCAGTTCAAAGCCAATGAGCTCCCGATATCTCAGGTCAGCTGTCTCTGTTTATTTCCTCATCATGATCTTGACCTCTTCGCTCATATAACCTCTCTTTCCTCTTTGACTGGACTGGGAAGTTGACCCAGTGTTTAGCTTCAGATCTTTGCATCCCCTTCCATCAGTTGCTGGATGTAAGTTTTATAATGACAATTAGGGTAGTCATCAATTTGATTTTAGGGAAACATCAGTTTAGGCACCCCTAGCAGTATTGCTTGAAGTCTTTAGTGGGATCATGTTTGTGAGTTTTTTGGTATGTCCCTAGCAAGAGGTTTCTCTCTAACCCTACAATGGCTCGATGGCTCCCTCTATCGCGGTATCTATCTCATTGTCCTCCCTCTGTCCTCTCAGCTCCACGATCTTCCTCCCTCACGTTCTCTTCCCATCTCCCTTAATCCCACTACCCTATGGTCCCAATTTACTCAGGGGGTTCCAAGGATGACTTCCTTAGCTTCCTTCTTTTTACCTAGCTGCTCGGGGGTTGTGGATGGTAGCCTGGTTATCCTTTGCTTTACATTCAAGTTGTAGTCAGAAGTTTTTGACAATTCCAGGCTTCTAGTCTGGATGAGGAATCTTTGCCATCTGCGGTCCTACAGCTGCTTATAAAATAGTAACTCTGAGGCAAATATTAATTATAAACTGGCTTAGGCTTATAGTTCACTAACTTTCACTCTTAAACTAACCCATGTTTCTTTTTTTTTAATTTTCAGTAGCTTAAACAATTTATTCTTTTTTTTTCTTTTTTCCATGTCTTTTTTCCTTATATATTTATTATTTGGTGATTTTACATCATGTACCCCACCCAACTCAGTTATCACACCTCTCAGATTCATATCCACTCTTATGATGTCCTCATTTACAAAATGGCCCAGTCATGCTGCTCATTTATTTAATGGAGCATTAGTGGACTTAAATAAAATAAAATAAAATAAAATAAAATAAAATAAAATAAAATAAAATAAAATAAAATAAAATAAAATAAAATAAAAAGATGTCATTGTACCCAAGAGCTCAAGGATAGAACACAGCTAAATGACACAGTGCTTCACTTCTGCATTGATGGTCTCTGGCAGGGGTGTGGGTGGGTCTTGCTTTCTTAAAGGGTCTGGCCACAGGGAGTTTTGTTATATATAACTCATGGTTCTTATCCATGTTGATTCATGTAGCTTCTCCTTATGTTCTTCAATGCAGCGTTTTCATTATACTTCCTCCACATTGGGCTGCTCTCTCTCTGCTCTTTCATTTCCCAGAATTCTGCTTGTCTGGTTTCCTACCTCTATTTCCTGCCTACCTTCTGATCAAACAGCATTTTATTAAACAAATACAAGATAAAAATACAGCATTATATCACAAGTTATATATTTTTATGGTGCACTATTTGTGTTAAACCCATTTTTGTTGGCAGTCATAATCACATAAGACAATTTACATAATTAGCATTAAGTTGCTGAGAAAGAAGAGAGATAAAACTGTGATTTCTTAAGTATTATTTGTAAGAGATATATGGCAGTTACTGTATTTGTCACATTCTCCTGAAGTTCAGGCAGAAATATTATTTTTGTCTGATTACTTGGTATAAATGGCACCTTAATTTAATTTTGATCTTTTTACTTTATGCCTTTATAAACATAGAAAGTGTTTCCTTTTGAACAAGCTTTCTTACAGTAAGATTGCACTGTATGCTTTGTTGATTTTATTTTATCTTTTGATAAGTTTTATCTTTGCTCTGTTTATTGATTGGTTGTTTTAAATTTTTCTTACTATAATAAATAATCCAAGAACAAAGAGTCACATAGACCTCTTAACTTTATATTAAAGTATTTACCATCAGGACCATAATTAATATTATATTTATACCTCTCTACATATACACACATATATACTTTTGTTGTGCCAAAAAGGCAAATAAGTAGCTAATTTATCCTTATTTGATATAAATTTCTGTGTATAAGATTAAATCCTCCTTCTAGGAAATAGAATTCATGTAGCAGATGTGACAATAACAAAGAATTGATGAGGCAATGTAATGATTTATAAAATACTAAGTTAAGGACAACCATCAATCCACAAGATAAATTTTTATGTTTTCTACACATATTACTTCCTGCTAATGTAGAGGTAAGGAAGGTGGAAAAGGTTTTTCTTTACTGCAGTGAGATAACTGTAGGAAGCAGACAAAACCCTGAGTGAGTGAACTTTTGGATGAATGTGTATTGTTGAAATGAGCATGATCAGGATTTTCTGCTTTTGTGGAAATAATACTCTAAATGAAATCGTAAGTAAAATGTATATAAAAGTAGCAGAGGTAGTCTTAAAGCACTAAAAATTGATAAAGATAGTTGAGATGTACTGATTCAAAAGGAAGATAGAATTATGTAGAAAATGAATGATGGAAGGCACTTCAAATCATAGGCATATGAAGGAGTACATATTAAACTATAATAAAAATCTGTTTTATAATTTTAATATGGATTAATTTTGGGTTCCTATATATTTTTACATATGTCTCTGTGGTTATTGTAAATAAGGAAATAGCTGGCTTTGTCAAAAAATATTAAAAAGTCAACTTCTATCACAACACAGGGAAAGGTAGATTGTTTTAAGATAGATATTATTTTTATTTAATTGATTAGTTAATTTACTTTGTATATGTTGATGTGTATGTTCACAGGCTGACCATGGCCATAAGAAAGTTCTCTTATTCCACCATGAGAAATCCAAGGTTTTAACTCAGGTCATCAGGCTTGATGGTAAAAGCCTTTATTGCTGATTCACCATTTTAGCTTGAAATAAGCCCCTGCTTTATAAAATATATGAATATGTCAATTATAACTAAATAATAGGCCATGGGATTAAAAAGTAAAAGAGACATGGAAGTAAGAAAGGGGAGAAGAATGGGAATTATGTAAATAGAATACTCACATTTTTATATGTTATATTCTCAAAAATTTATTAAAAACTTTTATAAATTTTAGTCATGTTTGATACCTTATAGAAATCAGAATAATTCAGTGCTGTGATTTTTCATTAGTCATAGCCACAATATCATTTCTAAATATTGAGTTGATCAATTAAAGTTACTTTCTATTAGTTATAATCTGATTTTATTTTCAATTTATGTTATCTTTCTTTTGAAAAGATGTGTTTTTGCAAAATAATTGATCTCTTGTATTCAGTCTAATGGTTAATTTCAGTGGTAATGATTTTTTTTAATAATTTTGAGACATCCTAATTAGTGTTCATCATATATGCCTTACTATATCTGCCTATAAATTTCAGTTTTAGTGTTCCTGGCCACACTTCAGAAAGGGTATCAAAATAAGTAATTTGATACAATGACTGGGAAGGCTACAGGACTATTCATTCTTCCAGTTTTGCTTTAAAATGGTACTCATGATAACATTTCCATACATTTTCTATGTTATATTTAACATCATGCTTCATGGCTTTTGTTTGCTTAATAAATAAAAGAAGCTGAAAAAAAAGCAAATACAATGGTAAGCTCCAGACAATCTAGTACACTAAAAAGGAAAAATGTTTATGTGTATGGGCTGCTATCATGTTACAACCATTCAAGTGTTAGGATCTAAGAACTTTAGCCTAACAATATCAGGCCTTCTGCTTTTCAAGAGAAACTGAAGTTGAGCTTTCTGTATGGAATGTCAAGATATGAACACCTTCGCAAATGAAGTTTTTGTTTTGTTAGGAGCATGTTTGTTGAGAAAGAGGCTTGCTGGCCTTGAACTCATAGCATTCTGACACCTTCCTGAGATCTAGTATTATTGACATTCTGTCCTTGGGTTCTGCTTCTCCAGTGCAGATCAAATAAGAATAGTCATGGGGAAAACTTTCATGGTTACATTTAAGTTTTAAAGTAACAGAATAAAAGTCTATAAATAAAATCACTGTAAACACTTTATGCCATTTTGAGAAACTTATCAATAATAAAAAGACAAGGTGCAAACTTACAGTTCAAAAATGCCTACAAGCCATTCAGACACAGTGATGACAAAACAGGAATGACATGGATTCAAGGCATCCCTGGGTGACAGAGAGTTTTAGGCAAGCTATGATGACATATTAAGATAGTTTTGAGGCTTTTCTGCCTGTTGACGCGCCCGAGGAAGCATGGCTGAACGCTCTCATTTCCCTGCCGTCATGTCTAAGTCAGAGTCTCCTAAGGAGCCTGAACAGCTGCGGAAGCTCTTCATTGGAGGGCTGAGCTTCGAAACAACCGACGAGATCCTGAGGAGCCATTTTGAGCAATGGGGAACACTCACGGACTGTGTGGTAATGAGAGATCCAAACACCAAGCGATCCAGGGGCTTTGGGTTTGTCACGTATGCCACTGTGGAGGAAGTGGATGCCGCTATGAATGCAAGACCACACAAGGTGGATGGAAGAGTTGTGGAACCTAAGAGAGCTGTGTCAAGAGAAGATTCTCAGAGACCAGGTGCCCACTTAACTGTGAAGAAGATCTTTGTTGGTGGTATTAAAGAAGACACTGAAGAACATCACCTTCGAGATTATTTTGAACAGTATGGGAAAATTGAAGTCATTGAAATAATGACTGACAGAGGCAGTGGGAAAAAGAGAGGGTTTGCTTTTGTCACCTTTGATGACCATGACTCTGTGGACAAGATTGTTATTCAAAAGTACCATACTGTGAATGGCCACAACTGTGAAGTAAGAAAAGCCCTGTCAAAGCAAGAGATGGCTAGTGCTTCATCCAGCCAAAGAGGTCGAAGT
>PVIH01017005.1:0-21018 GCA_004025045.1 Sigmodon hispidus
TCTTCAGGTTAGGAAAGTTTTCTTCAATGATTTTATTGAAAACATTATCTGTGCCTTTGAGCTGGTATTCTTCTCCTTCTTCTATTCCTATTATTCTCAAATTAGGTCTTTTCATGGTGTCCCAGATTTCCTGAACATTTTGAGTTATGGCTTTTTTAGTTTTACTATTTTCTTTGACTGATATATCTATTTGAGCTACAGAGTCTTACACTTCAGAGATTCTATCTTCCATCTCTTGAACTCTGTTTGTTATGCTTGTATCTTTAGTTCCAGCTTTTTTCTTCAGGTTTTCTATTTCCATTTTTGCCTCATTTTGCACCTTTTTTATTGCTTCTATTTCAGCTTTTATTTCAGCTTTTAGTTCTTGGCATGTTTCTTTCATAGATTTGTTTATGTCTTCCAATTTTTTGTTTGTATTTTCTTCTATTTCTTTAAGGCTTTTTTTCATATCTTCCTTGAGAGCTTCGATGATCATCAAAAAGGAATTTTTGGTGTTGCTTCCTTCTGTTTCCTCTTCATTGTTCAGTTCATGTCTTGTATTTGTAAGATCGCCACTCTCTTCTGGAGTTACCATGTTGTCCTTTGTGTTATTATGTAATTTTTTGCACTAACATTTGCCCATGGCTTCAGTGGTTCATGATTGGATGACTCCTGGTCAATTGTGGCACTCGGGCTTGTGTGCCTCCTGTCACTTCTCTGGGCAGGGTCTGAAGGCCTCTTGCCCCCTCCTCACCTCTGGGCGGGGTCTGAATCTGCCCTTCAGAGACCCCTGTAGTTGGTTAGTTCAGTTTGAGGTTGTGGAGGGGTTTCCCTCTGCAGGAGCTGTGGATGTGGTCAGGGGCAGAGTTTACCTGCCCCTGTTCCAGAGTTCGCTGGGATTCTGCAGACAGCACTCGTCCCGGGAGCAGGTATTATATTTCTGTGGTGGAAGCCTGACTAATAAACCAAGTAACACAGCCTACAGTCCAGGCCTGACTGAAGAAATGGGGTATGATGATAAATGCATTATGGGACTATAGGAGATCAGGGAGCCCATGAAGCTGCTTGGGAGGGCATGCTGAGATGGCCGCTTCACACCCTACCATCTCTGCCCAGCACCTGACACTCAAGACACTCTCCCCTGTATATTCCCCTCTCACCCCAGGAAGTAGCTGGGGGACATTGAAGTAAGGGAAGACAGTGGAGCATAGCACTGAGGAAAAAAACATGCCCCCATATAGCTATTTTAAGGAAAGCCTTGGTAGGGTGGGTGTTGGAAGGGAAGGAATCCTGGTTTCCATGGCAGCGTAGAGCTCAGAGAAGTCCCAGGAGCTGCTGGAATCTGGGCCAGAGGTTGCCTGTGGTCATCTGTGCAGGAGTTCCTGAAGCAGGAGGGAAATTCCTGGCTGAGGGGGACTCAGACCTCCCTAGGAGATGGGTGCATGGGGCCACACAAAGCACAAAGCACAAAGCACAAGAGGAAAATCAGAAGTTGAGGCTTTAGGAGGGTCCCAAACTAGGCTGTGGAATGGGAAAACTGGTCACCTGGGTGTGTGGGCATCAAGACTTCCCCTCCACACAGACCTGTTTGGGCCCTAAGGATGCTAGAGGAGGGTAGGGGACAGGATGGGAGAAAGAGGATGTTGCCTGCTTTATGTGGAAGTGTCTTAAGATCTGAGAGGCTGCTCCTGAGATGACAGTATAGAGGACGAAGTAAGGAGGGTGTGGGTATGTGAACATGGAAATTGCAATGCTGAGACACAACCCCCTCATGTTAATTCTGGCAGCCCTGGAACCCTCTGTCTGTTTCTATGTCTCCCTCCATCTTTTCTTTCACAGTCTTTTCCTAATATGTTAGTGTGATTCTACTAGTCACCCCTGAAGAGAAGCTTACTAACTGTCCCCCAGCTGGTGAGCGGGCATGGCTCTTATGCCAGAGAAAGTGGCTGGCTTCCCTCCTGTCTAAGTCAAAGCAAAGGAGGCTGACTGGACAAATGGAAACTTGGCTGTGTCATTGGCAATGGCCAAGGGACTCCTTTCATTCTTAGCTTCAGACCAACTCTGGTGCAAACTGCAACAAAGCCAGCTCATATGGGAAGGCTTCTAATGTTCCCTGTGAAAAGCAAATGGCCTAGAATTGTGTTTTCTGAGGGTTCTGTTTGTTGTCCTCAGCACAAGGCCTCAAGGCCGGCTGATCTGACCATAATTCAAAGTCTTCAGCCCTGTCCATCAAGACAGTGGAGCCAAGAAATTGTTATGCTTGCTTCACAAGTGGGTGGCCCTGGCATTTCTATATTAGGAGAAGGAAAAAGACAACCATGCATAGAATTCCTGCTGTCTTCCAGGTCATGAGCAAGGGATTCTGACATCATTAAAGTGAGTAACCTCCCCGAGCCCTTGATATTCTCTACCCTGTAGACAAGGAGACTGATACTCTGGGCATTTTTATTTGTATTTATGTTCAGTATCTTTCCCACTATACACCTTGTCCCTTCCACTGTCCTCTGAACTATATTTCCCTTCTTCCACCATGCCACCTTTCTGGTTTAGGGACAACCTTTCCCCTTTCTTAAAGGATCATCTGGATATGGGAGGAGAGCTCAGGTGTCAGGGAGTCCACTCAGGAGTTTTATAGATGCCAAGGCCATGGTGGGTGCTTTGCTGACCTGGAAATGCTCTATAACACAAGAATCTGTGATTGCCAAATTACTAAATTTTAATTACTCTGACAAAGAGATCCATGGAACAAAAATGTCTCTGTTATGCCCAGATTACAGGACCTACCCCCCAAAAAAGATTACCAAGGAGTCCCAATTTGTTTGCAAAAGCAAAAGGCTTTTGTTCAAGGAAGCTCATGCTTGGACTCCCTGCATGTTTAACACAACAGTTAAAACAAAAACTACCCAGCCTGTGTGGGTTGGATTTTTATCATAGTAGAGGTCTGGGGTAATGGTATTTCCAGGTTCAGTACTCAGATTGGCTGACATTTGTCTAGGGGTATCTTTGGTAAAACAACAGGTGTCTGTTGGGCTAAAAGTCAGATGCTAATATTTATAATGGTTGGAATACTACTTATTTCCACTGGAAAATTAGGCATTTTATCCTGAGATACTGATTGGCACTTTCCTGGGTGGTGCTGTTAATTTATTGAGGAGTAAGAACCAACCGAGTTTATATAATATAGATTTTCTTTAAGGGAAGCCCAGAGAGATTAAGAAACTAGCCTGAAATCACACTGTTGATAAATTGCTTAGTGGTGAACTTGAACTCAAGTCATTTGTCTACCTGGTATACTGAAGAAGAACAGACTGCCTTTGCCAAACCCCTACACTTCCACTATTACAATATTATATCACAGGTTCAGCATTGCTTCCAGATGTTTCTGCTAAAATATAGTATCTCACTACCACTGTCTAACACACTAAATCAAATTACTTTGCCTCCAGAGAAAAGTATAAAGAAAAAAAAGGGACCAGAAAAAGTTTGACATTGTATAAAACAAAATAAATCTCATGTTAAAACTCTAAATAATTAATAATAGAGGTCTAAAAAGGACAACATATTGTGATGCCTCCTGAAGTTTGTATCATGGTTCACCAGTGTTGTGGTTGATTAGTGATGTCTTTCATGCATTGGTCAGGGAATAGTAGCACCTGTGCCAGCTCTGAAATGCAGTGTGGAATTTTCAAAATAGGTTAAAGCCTGGAACTGCTGAGAGCTCAGAAGTCAATGAACGAAGCCAGAAGACCAGCTAAAAAAGTAACATAGCCACAGGCATTACAGTCTTCAAATATTGATGTCCAAAGAAAAAGTAGAAAATATAATCTACAAAGGAAAACTTAGAGCCAAGAAACTTTGCTTCTAGTCGCAGCTTTACAGTTACTGAGTTTAAGCAGTTTTCACCCATCACTGCCTCTCTCCAGATTTCATGCATTAAAAAAAATTTGAGTAAAAAATCCCTAAGTCACTTCCACATTCAAAATTTGGTAAGACTCTAATGGTTGATACTGAGCAGAGTAAAGAAAAGGGGAAATGATGGGCAGGAGAAAAGTAGGTAAATGCAAATCACACATTTTTGTAATAAGATATCCAGGTGAAAATCAATACTCCCATTTTGACCATGATGAGTTTTAATTATCAATTCAGATCCAAGGAGAAATCTTAAGTATGCAATTGAATATTTAATTCTATCACTCAGAAGACACCACTAGGTAAAAAAAAAATAATAATAAAAAATGCATTGGTAAGCAGGAAGAACTGGATAAATGTCCCTCAGGTGAGAGTGTAGAAAGTGAGAACCAACAAAAATGGAAAAGGAATGTCCAATGGAGATGTAGAGAACTTTAGCTAGAAACCTCAAAAACAAGCGAGCTACCCAAGAGCAGTCTTCAGGATGCACCGGTCTATGTGGCAAAATAGTGGGATGACTCCTGGGTGGAGGTGAAAAGCCTGTCAAGCTTGGTGATAGCTGGTTACCCACCCAATGAATTTCAGTTCAACTTTAAGCATACTATAAGAAATTACAATCAAAATGTGAGCTTAAAATATAATCTAAAGAAGGACAGCTCTTTAGAAATGGATACAACCTGAGACAGCGAGTACGCCTTCCCCCCTATCCATTGTTGGCTTAGGAGCAGCCATCAATAAAGAAAGCATTCAAGCTCAAAAACTTACCTCTATAATCCCCTTATTCTCAAGCGACTTCCTGACCTCTAAGTGGGTTAATCTATTACTTTATAGATGAGATACTGCTAACATGAGTAACAAGAATATAATTCTCCTTGCACAAGCGTATAACAAACCTGATGCCCATTGTTAATTAACAAGTCTAAGGTATATAATTTACCCATAAAACCTACTTTAACCCCTATGTTAACCCAACACAGGAGTGCATAAAGGAAAGATTAAGAGAAATAAAAGGAACTCAGCAAACAGAAACCCCACCTGTTTACCAAAAACATCACCTCTAGCATCACAAGTATTAGAGGCACTGCCTGCCCAGTGAATAACGTTAAATGGCCAGGGTATCCTGACCTTGCAAAGGTAGCATAATCACTTGTTCCTGAATTAGGGACTAGAATGAATGGCCAAAGGAGGGTTCAACTGTCTCTTATTTCTAATCAGTGAAATTAACCTACCCGTGAAGAAGAGGAAATACTTATATAAGACAAGAAGACCCTATGGAGCTTTAATCTTTTAGTTTAATTTTTAACTCTCAACTCCTAATGGTATAAAACTTAAAATATAAACTAATGATTTCAGTTCCGGTGATCTCGGAGAATAAAAAAAACCTCCAAATGATTATAACCTAGACTCACAAGTCTAAGTACCTGTAATCTGATTGACCCAATTATTTTGATCAACGGACCAAGTTACCCTAGGGATAACAGCGCAATCCAATTCCAGAGTCCATATCGACAATTAGGGTTTATGCCCTCGATGTTGGATCAGGACATCCCAATGGTGCATAAGCTATTAAAGGTTCGTTTGTTCAACAATTAAAGTCCTACATGATCTGAGTCCAGACCAGAGCAATCCAGGTCAGTTACCATCTATATACAATTTCTCCGAGTGTGAATGGACAAGAGAAATGGAGCCACCTTACCCCAAGTGCTCCCTGGTAATATATGAAATTATCTTAATATAAAAAAGATGTAAACATATCACCCAAGATCAGGGTTAATTAGGGTGGCAGAGCCTGGTAATTGCATAAGATTTAAAACCTTACTACCAGAGGTTCAAATCCTCTCCCTAATAGTGAACCTTGTTAATATTTTAGTCTTCTTAGTCCCTATTATTATTGCATTAGCCTTCCTAACCCTCCTGGAATGTAAAATCCTAAGTTACATACAATTATGCAAAGGACCTAACGTCATTGGACCCTACAGGATTCTTCAACCATTTGCAGATGCCATAAAACTTTTTATCAAAGAACCCCTGTGACCCCTAGCAACCTCAACAACCCTTTTTATTACTGCACCCACCCTATCCTTATTTCTTGCCCTAACTTTATGAGTCCCTTTACCCTTACCCCACCCACTCATCAACTTAAACCTAGGAATATTATTTATCTTAGCTACCTCAAGCTTATCTGTCTACTCTATTCTATGATCTAGATGGACATCTAACTCCAAATATTCTTATTTGGAGCCCTATGAGCAGTAGCCCAAACTATCTCCTATGAGGTGACTATAGCAATTCTCCTCCTCTCACTTCTCTTAATAAACGAATCTTTCTCCCTTCAATCCCTCATCACCACCAAAGAGCCCTTATGACTACTCATTCCCTCCTGACCTCTGGCTATATAATATATTATATATAATATATAATATGATCTATCTCCACCCTAGCAGAGACAAACCGAGCCCCCTTTGACCTCACTGAAGGAGAATCTGAATTTGTATCAGGGTTTAATGTCGAATATGCCACTGGCCCCTTCATCTTCTTATTTATAGCCCAATATATAAATATTATTATAATAAATGCCTTATCAACAATCATCTTTATCAGCCTCTTCCACGATCCCAACCATCCCGAACTCTTCTCAATAAACTTTATAATTAAAACACTTCTCCTTACCTCCCCATTTCTATGAATCAGAGCATCTTATCCCCGATTCTGCTATGACCAGCTCATACATCTCCTATGAAAAAAACTTCCTCCCATTTACATTAGCCCTTTGCATATGACATGTCTCTATTCCCATTTTCCTAGCAGCTATTCCCCCCCCCACATCTAGAAACATGTCTGAGAAAAGAGTTACTTTGATAGAGTAAATTATAGAGGTTTAAGCCCTCTTGTTTCTAGGATAACAGGAATTGAACCTGCCCTTGAGAGTCCAAAACTCTCTGTGCTACCTTTACACTCAATCCTACTCAGTAAGGTCAGCTAATTAAGCTATCAGGCCCATACCCTGAAAATGTTGGTTTAAGCCCTTCCCTACTAATTAACCCAATTGCTCTACTAATCATTTACTTCACAGTCTTCTCAGGCCCTGTCATCACCCTCCTAAGCAGTAATATATTCCTAACATGAATTGGCCTTGAAATAAACCTCCTAGCCATTATTCCACTTATGATCTCTAAACATAATCCTCGATCCACAGAAGCTGCAACTAAATAATTTATTTACACAAGTGACAGCCTCCATACTTCTCCTTCTCTCAATTATTCTAAATTATAAACAGCTAGGAGTCTGAGTTTTTCAGCCACAAACTGATCGTGTCCTAGTTTTCCTAGTTTTCATTGCCCTAGCCATAAAACTAGGCCTTGCACCCTTCCATTCATGATTACCTGAAGTTACACAAGGCATTCATCTTTTTACAGACTTAATCCTCCTCACATGACAAAAACTTGCTCCCCTCTCATTTCTCTTCCAAATCCACGAACTCCTTGACCCCTATGTCACCATTTCATCAGCTATTATCTCCACGCTAATGAGAGCATGAAATGGCCTAAATCAAACACAAATATGCAAGACCATAGCCTACTCCTCCATCGCCCACATAGGCTGAATAGTCTCTGCCCTCCCCTTCAACCCCAACCTAACTCTTCTCAACCTAATTATCTATGTAATGTTCACAATCCCTATATTCTTAATATTTAACCAATATTCATCTGTATCTATCAACTCCCTCTCACTCACATGAAATATAGTACCAATCCTTCTCCCCGACGTCTCAATAATTCTCCTCTCCTCAGGAGGCCTCCCACCATGCACAGGATTTTTACCCAAATGGCTTATCATCAATTAACTTCTCAAAAACAATTCCTATATCCTAGCCACCATTATAGCAATAATAGCCCTAGTTAACTTATTCTTCCACACTCGCATTATTTACCCAACATCCCTAACTACCTTCCCCACAAACAACAACTTAAAAATATTATCCCATCACACAAACCATAAAAACCTGCTCTTCTTCCCCCTCTCACTATCCTAAGCACTCTTACCCTCCCTCTCCCCCCCCCTTAACCCTCTAGTAGTTTAGGATAATGAAGTCCAAGAGCCTTCAAAGCTCTAAGTAAATCTCAAAGTTTAACTTCTGAATAAGTACTGTAAGAATTCATCCTACATCTAATGAATGCAAGCCAATTGCTTTAATTAAGCTAAGCCCTTTACCAGATTGATAGGACTCAAACCTATGAATTTCTAGTTATCAGCTAAATACCCTAATTCTGGCTTCAATCTACTTCTCCCGCCTTACAGAAAGGGGGCGGGAGAAGCCTTAGTAGAGTTAGTTATCTACACCTTCGAATTTGTAATTCGATGTGAATATCACCTTAAGACTGGTAAAAAGAGGGCTTAACCTCTGTGCTTAGATTTACAGTCTAATGCCTTACTCAGGCATCTTACCAATGATAACTAACCGTTGACTATTTTCAAATAACCACAAAGACATCGGAATGTTATAACTTATCTTTGAGGCCTGAGCAGGGATAGTGGGAACTGCCCTCAGCATCCTTATCCCAGCTGAAATAGGTCAGCCCAGAGCTCTAATAGGAGATGACCAAATTTATAATGTAGTAGTGACCACCCACACATTTGTAATAATTTTCTTCATGGTTATACCCATGATAGTCGGGGGCTTCGGCAATTGACTGTTACCCCTAATAATTGGAGCCCCTGGCATGGCTTTCCCCCAAATCAACAACATAAGCTTCTAACTTCTTCCACTCTCATTTCTGCTCCTTCTTGCATCATCAATAGTCAAAGCTGGGGCAGGAACAGGTTGAACTATTTACCCTCCAATAGCTGGTAACTTAGCACACACAGGAACATCCATAGACCTTACAATTTTCTCTCTCCACTTAGCCAGAGTCTCTTCTATTCTTGGGGCAATTAACTTTATTGCAACTATTATTAATATAAAACCCCCAGCCATAACTCAATACCAAACACCCCTATTCGTCTGATCAGTCCTAATTACAGCTGTCCTTCTTCTTCCCCTCCCAGTTCTAACCTCAGGGATCACCATGCTACTTACAGATCATAACCTAAATACCACCTTCTTTGACCCCACAGGAGGAGGAGACCCAATTCTATATCAACACTTATTCTGATTCTTCGGACACCCTGAGGTTTATATCTTAATGCTACCAGGATTTGGAATTATCGCTCACATCGTAACCTACTACTCAGGAAAAAAAAAGCCATTCGAGTACATGGGTATCGTCTGAGCCATAATATCTATTGGGTTCCTTGGCTTTATCATGTGAGCTCACCATGTATTTACAGTCGGCCTGGATGTAGACACTCAAGCTTACTTCACATCAGCTACTATAATTATTGTCATTGCCACTGGAGTTCAAGTCTTCAGCTGACTAGCTACTCTCCACAGAGGTAATACTAAATTATACTATGGGACCTAGGATTCATTTTTGTATTTACAGTTGGAGGCCTTACTGGCATTGTATTGTCAAATTCTTCACTTGACACAGTTCTCCACGATACCTACTCTGTGGTTGCCCACTTCCACTACATCTTATCCATGGGGGCCATATTCCCTATCATAGTAGACTTCGTCCACTTATTCCCCCTATTTACAGGCTTCACTCTAGATAATATATGAGCTAAAACCCACTTCGGAATTATATTTGTTAGGGTAAATTTAACATTTTCCCTCAACACTTCTTAGGCCTGTCATATTCCGATCACACCTAATATCCACCCTCCTATGCCTCTAAGGAATGATGTTATCCCTATTTATCTTAACCACCTTCTCATCACTCAACTCACAATCAATAATTATATATTCTCTCCTCATTGTTATTCTAGTATTCACAGCATGTGAGGCAGCTATTGGCCTGGCTCTTCTAGCTATAATTTCTAGTACATATGGAACTGACCACGTACAAAATCTAAACTTATTCCAATGTTAAACATTATTTTTCCTTCTCTTATACTTCTACCCCTCACTTGACTCTCTAATAATAAAAAACCTGAATTTATGTAACCTCATATAGTTTTATTATTAATCTAATCTCCCTAGTAACACTCTCTCAATACACCGACAGCAGTATCAGCTACTACCCCCTATTTTCTCTACTGATTATTTATCTACCCCCCTCTTAATACTAACAACCTGGCTCCTTCCCCTCATACTACTCACAAGCCAAAACCACCTAAACGAGGAGCCAAAGTTAAATAAAAAAGTGTATATTTCCCTTCTTATCAGTCTCCAAATTCTTCTCATCATTACATTTTCTGCAAATGAGCTAATTATATTTTATATCCTATTTGAAGCTACCCTAAACCTAACACTCATCATTATTACCCGATGGGGGAAACAAACTGAACGACTAAATACAAGATTTTATTTTCTGTTCTACACATTAATCGGATCAATCTCCCTCCTAATTCCTCTAATCTCCCTCCATAAAAATTTAGGCACTCTGAACATAATAGTATTATCACTTTATGCCCACCCCACAAACCCCTCATGATAGGATGGCAGCCTTTGACTAGCGTGTATAATAGTGTTCCTTATTAAAATACTCATATATGGTATCCACTTATGACTCCCTAAAGCCCACATAGAGGCCCCCATTGCTGGCTCAATAATTCTAGCTGCCATTCTTCTGAAATTATGTGGCTACGGTGTGTTACATATCTCCATCATTCTTGACCCTATGACAAAAACTATAGCCTACCCATTTATCCTACTCTCCTTATGAGAGATAATCTAAACTAGCTCCATTTGCCTATGACAAACTGATCTAAAATCATTAATTGCCTACTCCTCAGTAAGTCACATAGCTCTAGTTATTGCAACTATTATAATTCAGACCCCTTGAAGCTTATAGGGGCAACCACACTCATAGTTGCCCACGGACTTACCTCCTCTCTCCTTTTTCTGCCTACCTAACACAAACTATGAACACATCCATAGCCGAACTATAATTATAGCATGAGGCCTTCAAACCATCTTCCCTGTGATAGCTACTTGATGAATCCTTGCAAGCTTAACAAATCTTGCCCTCCCTCCTTCAATTAATCTAATTGGAGAACTAATAATTACCCTCTCCATATTCTCCTGATCCAACCCCTCAATTGCTCTTATAGGCCTCAACATCTTAATTACTTTCCTCTACTCAATATACATAATTATTACCATACAATGAGGTAAGCTAACCAACCATATAATTAACCTTCAACCCTCTCACACCCGAGAACTAACACTCATAAGTCTTTGCATCCTCCCCTTGGCCCTCCTAATAATTAACCCTAAACTAATTATGGGACCCACACTATGTAAATATAGTTTATTCAAAACATCAGACTGTGACCCTGATAATAAGGGACTTCATCCTGTTATTTACCAAGAAAGACTGCAAGATCTGCTAACTCATGCCTCCATGACTAACCCCATGGCTTTCTTACTTTTATAGGATAGTAGTAACCCATTGGTCTTAGGAACCAAAAACCTGGTGCAACTCCAAATAAAAGTAATTAACACTATTACATACTCTATTATTCTAATTCTTTTCCTCCTAGCCTTCCCTATGCTAATCTCCTTTACTTACTTTATTAAAAACATTGATTTCCCTAGGATGCTCTCTTGTCGTTTGGATGCTGGAGTCCTGTTTACTCAGTGCTCACTGGTCCAGCAGAAAAGGGAGGCCTGAGAAGCAGTTCTTTCTGGTATTAGCTGCAACTGCTTGCTCAGGGCAGTCTGCTCCTATAGAAACAGCAGGCCTGAGGGCGGTTCTTTCTGGTATTTGCTGCATTGGCTTGCTTAGGGCAGTCTGGTTCTATAGCAACGGGAGGCCCGAGCACTGGTTCCTTCTGGTTTTAGCTGCATCTGCTTGCTCAGGGCAGTCTGGTCCAGCAGAAGTGAAGATTGTCACCTGTACTTTGGTCCTTCTGAAGCCAGAATTCAGAGCAGTGGAGCTGTCTTGGCCTGCAGCATTTAGGCCTAAGCACCTGAGGCTTTCTTGTTCTGAAGAAGCACAGACACGTCTAAGAGAGAATTGGAATAGAGAAGAAGACTCAGAATGTGAAATGTTTTTAAATGAGAACTTAAGATTCAGTGTTCTTACTTCTGCCGGAGTTTTCAGGTAATTTCTTTTTCTTTTTTTTCTTTCTCTTCTTTTTATTATTATTGTTGTTATTATTATTATTATTAACAAAGAAGTCACACTTTCTAACTTGTATATCCTTATTCAAGGTCTCTTCCCCCTCCCACCACATCAAGTCATTCTTTCTTTTAGAAATAGAAGAAATACAAAATGTATAGGAAATACACACTTGCCAAAAGGCAAACAAACAAAACAAAAAACAACAAAAAAAAAAACTGGGTTTAAATAACGGCTATCAAAATGTTTCCAGAGAATACTGATCTAGGGTTAAAGACGAGGCTGCAATTATTTTATGAAAAAACACATTCTTGAGGTGGGCATGGTAACACCCACCTTTGATATCAGCTTTGGGGAAGCAGAGGTAAGTGGATCTCTTTAATTTCAGAGGCCAGCCTGCTCTATTCAATGAGTTCCAGGTCAGCCAAGAGTTACATGGTGAGACTGTCTCACAAACACCCAACAACAATAACTGATTTTTATTTTTGTTTTTGTTGAGAAAGAGAAAGGGAGAAGGAAAGGGAGAGAAAGGTAGAGGGAGAAAGGGAGAGGGAAAAGAGAGAGAGAGAGAGAGAGAGAGAGAGAGAGAGAGAGAGAGCAAGAGAAAGAGAGAGAGAAAAAACAAAGTTGAGTGGGTAGGTAGGTAAGAATCAGGGATGAACTGAGGAGGGAAATATGATCACAATGTATTGTATGAAAGTGTTTTAAAATCAACAACAGCAAACAAAAACAAATGTCTACCCCTATTAAAATAAAAAAGAATATATATTTTTGGACCTGCCATCACCTCACTGGAGGAATTGCCACCCCTGAGATTCTTTCTGTGTGTAGTTGTAGTATTCACATTTCTCCCTAAGTCCCTCATGGCAGTCTGTTGAGGCCTCCTCTCCTGGTTTCTTGACAAGTCCTATTTGTCCTCTAAGTAAACATAGCTTTAGTTCAAGCTGAGCACCTTCACTTTTGTTTGTTTTCCCATTTTATCCTAAGAGCGCTCAAAAGCTTCATCTTGCCAAGAGTGCCAATGCAGTTATCCAGTGGGCAGGCAGCAGCTGCTCCCCTAACCAGAGTGCATGTGCTCACAGGCTGACTGATGGGAGGGGTGAGTCATACCTTGGTCTGTTATAGTAAGAGCTGGAAGAGGATTGGAGGGAGGAATTGAGAGTGTTTATATAAAATTTATGAGATTCCCAAATACTAAGGCTACTCCTTTACTCTGGAAGCTCAGGGCTCACGATGTTGGATCTCATGTTCTGTCCTCTCTTGACCTCAGCCAGGGGTAGGTTGAGGAAAGTGAAACAGGGCCTGCTGTGTTTCAGTGGAATCAACTAGGTCAGGAACAAAGCAAGATATTGCCCCACATCCTCTTCTTTCTTCCCTCCTTCCTGTGTCTCTATCTGTCTGTCTATCTACCTGTCTGTCTGTCACACACACATAGATAGAGTGAATCCTGTAGGCTGAACAGGGCCCTGTGAAAACTTGGGGGAGTGAGAAGATAGGAAGCTTTTTGAACCTGGTCACTGTAACAGAAGGTTTTTACTGAAGAATTCCAAATGTGGCTACACATATAATCCTTAAGGATTAAGGTCCACACACTTCCTGCCTTTTACTTTGTTTCATAGGCTTTGTTCTTTCCCCATTCCCCACAAATGAATAATCTAAGACTTTTCCCATCTCTGTATGGTTGGGTCACTATCAAGGTGTCTAGTAGGTCTAAGGCTAGTCCAGATGGGAGCCAACATTAGGAAATAAGTTAAATGCCTATATGGATCTAAGCCCAGAGTTCAGGAAATTGGGTGAAGTCTAAGGGGAAGGGGCATTAAAACTGTGTTGCCAATTTTTTCCCTGCCTCCACCCCCAATGAGTCCAAGCCATTTATCACAACTGTTTTTCTTTGCTGCTTTTAGACCTACTAAAGCCTAATAGAACATTTGACTGTTGAGAGGTGTTAGTGGTAGAAAGAGATACACTGCTTGTCTTTGCATGTTGCTAAGGTTTATCCTTAACTATTGCTGCTTCAAGTTAGTTATTCAAGTAACCACCCCATCAGCATTGTTGCTGAACTGGACAGCAGCTGAGGGAGATGTTGTCATTCTCATTTGCCTATTTGCAGGGTATGTCCTTGAGAGGGAGAGTCGAGGAGCCCAACCATGAGATGAAAAGCCTCTTTCACATAAAATCTGTGTCCAACTTGTGGAAGGAGAAGAGCGACTCTCTGGGGTCTCAGGAATAACACCAGGGAAGTTTCAGGAAAAGTAGGACATATTGGTCACTATACTTGGAACTATGTGCCATGCCACATAGTCAAGTGGCAGGCATTGCCCTTAGGAGTGTGGGGAATCCTGCTACCAAGTTTGGTGCATGGTCCTGCAATGAAATTCATCTGTACCTTATCATCCAAACAATTGAATTGGCTCAAAGAACTGAGTCTCTGAACTGAGTAGGATGTATCTGTGGTATTTGTTTTTCCCCTCTGGTAGTATCACTTCTGTTGATAAGATCTATTGCCTGAGAACTTCCAAACAAGAGCCCTCCAGTTCTCCCGAATTGAATACAATGTTGCCTGTGTGTCTTCCTTCTCTCAGAGACAACTCATTTCTGTCTTTCTCTGCACCAACCTCTAGGCTTTAATAGATAGGAATCACATCTATTCAAGAAGATCTTTTAATTAATTTTTCGTCTGTTCCTGGAGGGAATGAGAATACTGAGGGAAAGTAACTGGGGTGAGGGACAATGAGAGAGAAAAGCAGGTGGAGGTTGTCAGAGAGAGGCTACAGCAGGAGGGATCAGATGCTCAGGGAAGGAGTAGATAGACAATTGAGAAACACAACCATATCTCACTCTCACAGCAATCTAGCCACTCTTTCTTTGCTCTAGTGTTTTTTCTTTTCTTTTTCTTCATCTCTGACACACTTCCCCTCTTATTATTACTTCCATTTGACAGTTGTGATTATTTTGGTTTAAGTTTAAAAGAAACACACAGCTGGTGCAGCCCTCCTTGCCTAAATCACACCAGGGTGTTTATGATCACAGTTTTCACCAGATGAGCGGGGTGGGTGTTAGGTCCTGTTCTGAGCCTTAGTGGGAGTGGTGGCAGACCAGGGTGGGAATGACCTTCTCCAAATTCAAGGTCAAACATGGTGAGATTCAGGTAGGAGAAATGTTGGAGTGTGTTTGTTTGTGTGAGTGTGTGTGTGTGAGTGTGTGTGTGTGAGTGTGTGTGTGTGTGTGTGTGTGTGTGTGTGTGTGTGTGTAGTATTAGAAGCAAATGGGCGAGGGGAAAATTCAGATAAGTTCATTTCTGTGATTACACCAGATGGCTACCTTGAAAGGAGGCTGACCCAGATCATTTAAAAGGCTGCTATAACCTATTATGGTTAGTGGCTTGTGTTGAAATTTCCATTGTTTTGAGATTTTACATATTTCATTAGTGAACTAAGACCTGACCTCCCCCTCACAATAGTTCCCTGGATAGCTCTGAGAACCTTAGAGTTGTGTTTGCAGACTTGCTTGTACATGGAAACACTAAAAATACTGGCTCCACCTCCACATATTTTGGTTTATTTGCTAGGGGATGAGGGATTTTTTCTATAGATTGATTTTGGTTTTGACAGTTTTATTTATGCATGCAATGTATTCTGATTACTTTGTCAAACACCCTCTAATACCCCCATCTCATTTTCATGACCTCTCCTCAATCTTTACAAGTCCTTTTCTTAGATTCATCACTTTTCATTTTGTTTTGTGATCCATATGGGACTGGACTATCCCCTGGAGCCTGGCAGAGTCACTGGTAGGAACAGGACTGTAAGCAATAGTTTCCTTTTTGCCTGAATACAGCAGTAGTAAATAGTTCATTGGTGAGGTGTGGAGCCCTTGGACTTTTAATACCTACCTAGGGTAACTAGAATGAACCAACAGTTGATAACTATTGTCTAAAGCTACAAAATATAGTGAATGATCAAGCATTCAGCATCATCTGATAACTGGCTAACATGGCTAGTCAGTTCCCACTAGACTCCAGGATGAGTGAGGGCCTGCAGTGTGATAAAATCTCACAGGTTCCTTGTATGTAGAGGAAAGGGTAAGAGGTACTGTGAGAGCCTGTGTCCCAGGCTCACCTAGCAGGCGAAGCTGCTTATCAGCTTTGAGTTGTTCAGATGTGTCATAGTTCATAGACTAGTGACATGGATCCAAACCTGTGTTCTTTTATTTATTTGTTGTGAAGCAATTAAACATGTCATTATGGTGCCTCAGATTCCTATTCTGTAGAATAAAGACAATAGAAACTTCTTGTCTTATGGGATGTCTATGAAGAACTGTGATACACTTATGATATTGTCCGGTGTACAACATGGACCTGATTATATTAGCTATCATTGTTGCTATGAAAGTATGTTGATCTTTCTTTAAAACAAAGATTTTCAGTGAACTTATATTTCTTTAGTGCTTATATGGTGATGCTATGAGAAGAAGGACCAACTTTATTTAAGTCATGGTCATATATATATTTTCACTTTCTAAAAAAAAAAAAAAAACAAGCCCAAAAGAATTTCCAGCGAGCATTAACTGAGAAAGGCACTTACTAAAAAAGCAACCTTTAGCCCCTTCCTTCCTGTTAGTTTTAGAGACCCATTCCTGGAACTGAGTGGTACAGACATCAGAGACTAATCATGTCCTTTGAATACTATAGGTGTAGCCCTTTAGTGAACTCATCATTGTCTCAACCCTTATACACAACCAAGGCCCACCAGACTGCTTCTGGGAAGCCAAAGACACACTTCTACAATATGAGAACAGGCCTAGAGCCAGCCTTTCTTAGTCCAAGAAAGAAATACAATCCTCAGCATTGTTTGGCCTCAATGACTCACTCTTCTAAAGAATATAATTCATTCATCTAAATGAGAGGCTCATATATTTGCAAAACACAGTTGCAATGAATAAAGCAGTGCTGAAACCTATATAGAGTGTTGGTACAAAGTATGATTTTAATGTTAGCCAACCAGCTCATCCCTAAAATATCAAGTCCCCGCATAGGCTCCCTGTTACTTGTGACTTAGGGGGCATGGCCTAGGGACACAGATAAATCATAGTGTTTCGAGAAGCATTTTGCAAAATGGGAGGGAGATTATAATGAACAGAAAGAGTTCAGTGGATATACGAGTCAAGGACCACTGCACATTACATCCTTTTCCTGGAGACCTCATGTTCAATGATCACATTAGTGCCTAGACTGGCCATGCAATAATGGAGGAGAGAGATCCCATATGGAGTCATGATTTAGAATAGTGTCTATTGAACATCAAACTAAACTAATGTGTTGGGAGCAAATATTGGGAGCAGCTCAGATAATACAAATTTTGAAGCAACTGTGCCTTTTGTTCATACTGTTCAATGTGCTACCCAATCATGTAGGTTAACTATTAAGTCTGGGTCCTGAGACTTCTTTAGCAAATATCTGTAACTTAAGAAGGATATCCTCCAGCAGGTTTTGCTTGAGTGGTTCCCTGGAGAACAAGAAAGTAATGGGTTTCTGAAAATCTGAGAAGAAATATTCCAGTTGGAGGGACAGAGGGAGGAAGACCATGGCAGGTATGAAGGAGAGAACCACCATATTGCAGGTTTTCTGGGCTGTAGTAATGTGCCATCAGGTATAATAAGGAACTCTTATTTCAGTTAAGCAGGTTATATAATTTTGTTAATTTCAGACAACATAACTGCCTGCAATCTATAAAGAATGTAATGTATAGTTTTTTCAACTAGACACAATTTAGACTTATTTGGGAAGGGAGTCTCAAGGAGTAACTATCTAGATTATGTTGGTCATAGACATGCCTGTGGAGGATTTTCCACTTGGGTTAATTGAAATGGGAAGGCCCATCCTGAACTTGACTGGCATCATTTTGTGGGTTGGGTCTTGGGCTGCATGAAGAGGAGAGGGAGCATAGAACACTGTTTTACATTCATGGGTCCCTGTTCCTGATGATGGATGTGATATGATGTATGCTCTGAAGTTCCTGTCACTCTGAATTATGCTGTGATGGACTGTACCCTAGAACTGTGAGCTAAAACAAACTCATTTTCCCCTTAGTTGCTTCTGTCAGGATATTTAGTCACAGCAGCAGGATATAAAATAAAGAGAGAAATAACACAGACACAGAGGAAGACACACAATGTTTACTAAGGGCAGTTGCAAAGTCAATCTTCTTCTATACTATTCTTTTATACTTCTTTCTTTCTTTCTTTCTTTCTCTATTTATTTATTTATTTACTTATATTTTATTACTATGAACAAAGAAGTCACACTTTCTATACTTGTATATCCTTATTCGTTGTCCCTTCCCCCTACCAACACATCAGGTCATTCTCTCTTCTCCACAATTCCCCATCCCCTCCCTGGGTAGGCAGCTGGCAGTCCCAAGGTGCCACTGTCCCAGTATTGCTTAGTTCAGCCTCCACTCCTGGTAAATACAGTTTTCTCCCCCCAACCTCAAGACTGACTCAGGTGTTCCTCTAGGGAAAGTGGGATCCAAAGTGTCAGTCCAACGTGTTTCTGATCCCAAGCTGTTCAGTGGTTGTGGCTTGCATTTTGGGCACACATTGCTTTTTTCTTGTTTATTTGTTTTTTTGTTTGTTTAGAGTTCACTAACGAGTGAGTACATCCCCTGCTTATCTTTCTGGGTTTGTGATACCTCGCTCAGGAGGATATTCTCCAAATCCATCCATTTGCCTGCAAATTTTAGGATATCATTTATTCTTACTGCTGAGTAGACCTCCATTATGTAGATGTAACACAGTTTGTTAATCCATTCTTTGTTGAGGGACATCTAGGTTGTTTCTAAGTTCTTGTGGCTCATCCTAGCACAGAGTATCTGTTTGTGAGTCAGAGTACAAATTGCAAATTTTGAGTTTTGTTTCAATTCCAAATTCTGCTCCACAGATTTGGTGCCAGCTGTAATTTTAAGGATGAGATTTTGACTATGCTTAAAAAATTACTTCATATTTTCAAGACATATGAATGGGAATAATAACATTACAGAACAGTGATTTTGAAATGTATTGTCAATATTTTTAAATATATATTTAATGAGAATAATTTTTTATACAATATATTCTTATTATAGTTTTCTTTCCCCCAACTCTTCCAAGATTTATCCGGCCTCCCCATCCACCAAACTCCATGTCCTTCCTTCCTTCCTCCCTTCCTTTCTTCCTTCCTTTCTCTCTCTCTTTAAAAACAATAAGTGAACAACACTAAGTAATAAGAATTTAGAAAAAAAAGAAAATGTATGGGCACACACACACACCATAAATATCCAAAATCAGAACCAAAATATACAAGCAAAAGACCAGTAAGACAATGTCCAAACAAAGCAATATGGGACCAAAAAGTCTACTAAAATAGATTGAGTTTGGTTTGTGTTGGTCAGGAACTGCTGGGCATGAGGTCCTGCTCTTAAATCTGGCTCCTATACCCAGTAAGATTCCGTTGGAGAAAACTAATTTTTCCTGGATGTCAGTTGGCAATAGCTTTGTGGTAAGGGATGGGAGCTTGTATACACCTTTCCTTCCTAGGGCTGGGCCTCTGTCTGGCCTGTGCAGACACTGTGAATGCTGTCATAGTCTCTGTGAGTTCATATGTACATCAGTCCTGTATCCTTGGTGTCATACTTTGCCACTGCTCTTACAATCTTACTACTGCCTCTTTTTCCATAGATTTCTGAGCCCAGGCAGGAGTTCTTGAGCCATCTATATACTTAAAAAATATTTGAGTCCATGGAAATGGTGTGTTTGTGTGTGTGTGTGTGTGTGTGTGTGTGTGTGTGTGTGTGTGTGTAGAGGAAAAGATATCTTCCGTATTTATTCTTCATTTTATTTTTTTATTATTTATTTATTTTTTCTTTATTCTTTATTTTATTTTTAAAGCAGCATCTCACATTGAAGCTGGAGTATGGGCAGGGCTACCAGACTAAGAAAACTCTGGGAAGAGAAGGATCATAGCACAGATGCCAGCAGACTCGGAGGAAAGAAGGCAGAAATGCTGCTCTGAGAAAAAGGTACAAAGCCAAGTAGCTAAATAAATTAAGAATCATGGGTTAGTTTAAGAATAAGAGGTAGGAAGTAATAAGCCAGAGCCAAAGGCTGAACAGTTTATAATTAATATAAGCCTCTGCTTGTTTATTAGGGACTAAGCAGCTGTGGGTCTGGACCTTGGGGACTAGGGTGGGTCAGAAACTTCTGACTACACTGAAGGTTGAGAATTCATGTAGACTGGCTGGCCAGCAAGCCCCATGGATCCTCCTGTATCTACCCCCTTAGCACTATGACTATAGTGGTATACCACCACTGGGACTTTTATGTGGGTGCTGGAGGTCAAACTCATGTCCTCATTATTATTTTTTTTCTTTTTCTTGTGTGTTTTTTTTCTTCTTTATTTATTTTGTATTCATCAAAAAACAGTCAAATGAATTTAAAATGCTGAAAAGTTAACAATAACTATAAAGAGGATAAGTATCCTAAGCATGGCTTATCAAGGGTGATAATGCAAATAAGATTGCTACACATATATTTACTTTGTGTTCAGCTTTCCCTCTGAATTTTTTTCCATCCCTGTATATCCTTATTCAAGGTCCCTTCCCCCTCCCACCACATCAGGTCATTTTTTCTTCTCCACAACTCCCCATTCCCTCCCTGGGCAGGGAGCAGACAGTCCTATGGTCCCACTGACCCAATAATGTTTGGATCAGTCTCCACTCCTGGCCAAATCCAGTTTTGTCCATCCTCCCTCAAGAGTGAGTCAGGTGTTCCTATCGTTGGAGTGGGGCCCGAAGGGTCAGTCCAGGGTGTTTCTGATCCCAAGTTGTTCAGTGGTTGTGGTTTGCAGCTTGGGCATGCTTGGCTTTTTTGTTTGTTGGTTTGTTTGTTTAGAGACCACTAATGAGTCAGTACATCCCCTGTTTATCTT
>PVIH01017005.1:21118-43567 GCA_004025045.1 Sigmodon hispidus
TGTGTAGATGTACCACAGTTTGTTAATCCATTCTTCAGTTGAGGGACATCTAGGTTGTTTCCAGGTTCTTGCTATTACAAATAATGCTGCTATGAACATAGTTGAGCTAATACATTTGGAGTGTGAATGTGCCTCTTTAGGGTATACACCCAGAAGTGGTATTGCTGGGTCCTTGGAGAGATTGATTCTCAATTTTCTGAGAAACCTCCATATTGTATTCCAAAGTGGCTGAACAAGCTTACAATCCCACCAACAATGGAGGAGCGTTCCCCTTGCTCCGCATCCTCTCCAGTATAGGCTGTCATCTGTGCCTTTTATCTTAGCCAATCTAACAGGTGTTAGGTGGTATCTCAAAGTTGTTTTGATTTGCATTTCTCTGATGGCTAAAGATGAAGAGCACTTTTTCAGGTGCCTTTCAGCCATTCGTAGTTCCTCTGCTGAGAATTCCCTTTTTAGATCTCTACCCTATTTTTTGATAGGTTTATTCAAGGTTTTGGGCTCTAGATTCTTGAGCTCGTTATATACCTTAGAGAACAGTCCTCTATCACTTGTAGGGTTGGTGAAAATCTTTTCCCATTCTGTAAGCTGGTGTTTTGTCTTATTGACAGTGTCCTTGCCTTTGCAGAAGCTTCCCAGCTTCAGGAGATCCCACTTAATGATTGTTGGTCTTAGTGTCTGTGCCACTGGTGTTATATTTAGGAAGTGGTGGCGTGTGCCAATTTGTAGAAGTGTATTTCCCAATTTCTTTTCTAACAATTTCAAAGTGGTTGAGTTTAAGTTGAGGTCCTCGATCCTCTTGGATTTGAGTTTTGTGCAGGGTGACAGGCTCGGATATATTTGCATTTTTCTACACACTTCCATCCAGCTATGCCAACACCATTTGTTAAATATACTATCTTTTTTCCATTGAATATTTTGGGCCTCTTCGTCAAAGATCAGGTGTTCATAAGTTTTTGGGTTAATGTCTGGATCCTCAAATCTATTCCATTGGTCCACAAGTCTGTCTTTATGCCAGTACCAGACTGTTTTTATTACTGTAGCTCTATAGTATAGCTTGAAGTCAGGGATGGTGATACATCCTGAGTTTCTTTTGTTGAGTAAAATTGTTTTGGCAATCCTGGCTTTCCTGTTATTCCAAATGAAATTGAGTATTGTTCTTTCAAGGTCTAAAAAATATTGTGTTGGGATTTTGATGGGCAGTGCATTGAATCTGTAGACTGCCTTTGGTAGAATTGCCATTTTTACTATGTTGATCCTACCGATCCAGGAACAAGCTAGAGCTTTCCGTTCTCTGATATCTTCTTCAATTTCTTTCTTCAGTGATTTAAAATTTTTGTGAAATAGGTCTGTTACTTCTTTGGTTATAGTTACTCCAAGGTATTTAATACTATTTGCAGCTATTATGAAGGGTAATGTTTCTCTTATTTCTTTTTCAGCTCTTCTATCTTTAGTGTATAGAAGGGCTACTGATTTCTTTGAGTTTATCTTGTATCCTGCTGCATTGCTGAAGGTGTTTATCAGCTGTAGCAGTTGCTTGGAAGAATTTTGTGGGTCACTTATGTATACAATCATATCATCTGCAAATAGACATAGCTTCACTTCGTCTTTTCCAATTTGTATCCCCTTAATCTCTTTTTGTTCCCTTATTGCTTTAGCTAAAATTTCGAGAACTATATTGAATAGGTAAGGGGAGAGAGGACATCCTTGTCTAGTTCCTGACTTAAGTGGGATTGCTTTGAGTTTTTCTCCCTTAACTTTGATACTGGCTGTCGGCTTCTTGTAAATCGCCTTAATTATATTTAGGTATTCTCCCTGTATTCCTTATCTCTCCAGGGCTTTAATCATAAAGGAGTGTTGGATTTTGTCAAAGGCTTTTTCTGCATCTATGGATATGATCATGTGGTTTTGTTCCTTTAGTTTGTTTATATGATGGAAAACATTTACAGTTTTTCCTTTGTTAAACCTGCCGTGCCTTTCTGGGATGAAGCCTACTTGGTCTTGGTGGATGATATCTTTTCTACATTGTTATATACAGCTTGCCAAGATTTTGTTGAGAATTTTCACATCAATATTCATGAGGGAAATTGGTCTGTAATTCTCCTTCTTTGTTGTGTCTTTGAGTGGCTTGGGTATTAGGGTGATTGTGGCCTCATAAAAGGAATTTGGCAATATTCCTTCAGTTTCTACTGTGTGAAATAATTTGAGGAGTAACAGTTTTAATTCTTCTTTGAATGTCTGGTAGAATTCAGCACTGAATCCATTTCGGTCAGGGCTTTTATTTTTGGGGAGGTTTTTAATGACAGCTTCAATTTCCTTAAGGTTTATAAGCCTGTTTAGAAAATTAATCTGATCTTCCTTTAATTTTAGTAGATGGTACCTATCTAGAAAGCTGTCCATTTCTTCTAGGTTTTCCGTTTTTGTGGAATACAGATTTTCAAAATATGATCTGATAATTCTCTGTATTTCCTGAGGGTCTGTTGTTATGTACCCCTTTTCATTTCTGATTTTGTTGATTTGAACACTCTCTCTCTATTTTTGATTAGTTTGGCTAAGGGCTTTTCTATCTTGTTAACTTTCTCAAAGAACCAACTCTTAGATTCGTTGATTCTTTGTATTGTTCTTTTTGTTTCAATTGTATTGATTTCAGCGCTAAGTTTGATTATTTCCTGCCATCTACTCCCTCTAGGTGAGTTCGCTTCTAATTGTTCTAAGGCTTTCAGCTGGGCTGTTAGGTCTGTAGTGTCGGATTTCTCAAGGTTTTTTATATAGGCATCTAGCACTATGAATTTTCCTCTTATGACTGCTTTCATTGTGTCCCACAAGTTTGGATACGTTGTAGATTCATTTTCATTGAATTCTAGGAAGACTTTGATTTCTTTCTTAATTTCTTCCTTGACCCAGAAATGGTTCATCTGAGTGATGTTTAGTTTCCATGAGTTGGTAGGTTTTCTTTGGGTTTTGATGTTGGTGAACTCTAACTTTAGGCCCTCATGGTCTGATAAGTTACAAGGGATTATTTCCATTTTTTTTTGTACCTGTTGATATTTGCTTTATAACCAATTTTGGAGAAAGTTCCATGAGAAGCTGAGAAATATGTATATTTCTTTGCCTTTGGGTGGAAGGTTCTGTAGATATCTATGAAATCCATTTGCATCATAACCTCTTTTAGACTCCTTATTTCTCTCTTGAGACTCTGTCTGGTTGATACATCCAGGGTTGAATGTGGGGTATTGAAGACTCCCACTATTAGGGTGTGAGAATTGATGTGGGATTCAAGCTTTAGCAGTGTTTCTTCTACATAATTAGGTGCCCCTATATTAGGGGCATAAATATTTAAGATTGAAATCTCCTCTTGACCAATTTTTCCTGTGATGAATATGTAGTGACCATCTTGGTCCCTTTTAATTGCTTTTAGCTTAAAGTCTACTTTGTTAGCTATTAGGATTGCAACCTCTGCTTGTTTCTTAGGACCATTTGACTGGAAAATCTTTTCCCAACCCTTTATTCTAAGCCTGTTTCTGTCTTTGGGGTTGAGGTGTGTTTATTGTAGGCAACAGAAGGATGGCTTCTGTTGTTGTATCCATCTTGTTAGGGTGTGACGTTTTATAGGAGAGTTGAGACCATTGATATTAAGGGAAATTAGTGACCATTGATCCATATTTCCTGCAATTTGTGGTGGCAACTTGTTTGTATTTCCTTTCTCTAGGGTATTCTTCTGTGGACTTATTGGTTGTTTGTGATTTTCTGGGTGTATCTGGGGTCCTTAGGTTGGAGTTTTCCCTCTAATTCTCTCTGTAGTGCTGGATTGGTAGACAGATATTCTTTCAATCTGACTTTGCTCTGAAATACCTTGTTTACTCCATCTATGGTAATTGATAATTTTGCAGGGTATAGTATTCTAGTTTGGCCGCCATGCTCTTTTAGCGTCTTATATAGACGCTAAAAGAAGGGCTTGGTCAGAAGTTATATACTTCTGACCAAGCCCTTCTAGCTTTCATCGTTTCCATTGAATAATCAGGCTTTATTCTCATGGGTCTGCCTTTATATGTGAGTTGTCCCTTTTCTTTTGCAGCTCTTAAAATTTTTTCTTTGTTCTGTATGTTTTGTGGCTTGATTATAATGTGGCGTGCTGACTTTATTTTTGGATCATATCTATTTGGTGTTCTGTAAGCTTCTTGTATCTTTAAAGGCATTTCCTTCTTCAGGTTAGGGAAGTTTTCTTCTATGATTTTATTCAAAATATTATCTGTGCCTTTGAGCTGGTATTATTCTCTTTCTTATATTCCTATTATTCTCAAATTAGGTATTTTCATGGTGTCCTAGATTTCCTGAACATTTTGAGTTATGGCTTTCTTAGTTTTACTATTTTCTTTGACTGATATATCTATTTGAGCTACTGAGTCTTCCACTTCTGAGATTCTATCTTCCATCTCTTGAACTCTGTTTGTAATGCTTGTATCTGTGGTTCCAGCTGTTTTCTTCAGGTTTTCTATTTCCAT
Source organism: Sigmodon hispidus (assembly GCA_004025045.1). Classification (NCBI taxonomy): domain Eukaryota; kingdom Metazoa; phylum Chordata; class Mammalia; order Rodentia; family Cricetidae; genus Sigmodon; species Sigmodon hispidus. The sequence continues at coordinate 25,618 of PVIH01017005.1, forward strand.
CCTTGCCTGATTTTGTGCCTTTTTTATTGCTTCTATTTCAGCCTTTTTTTCAGCTTTTAGTTCTTGGCACTTTTCTTTCATAGATTTGTTCATCTCTTCCAATTTTTTGTTTGTATTTTCTTCTATGTCTTTAAGGCTTTTTTTCATATCTTCTTTGAGAGCTTCGATGATCATCAAAATGGAATTTTTGGTGTTGTTTCCTTCTGTTTCTTCTTCATTGCTCAGTTCAGGTCTTGTATTTGTAAGATCGCCACTCTCTTCTGGAGTTACCATATTGTTCTTTGTATTATTTAGTAATTTTTTGCACTGACGTTTGCCCATGGATTCAGTGGTTCACGATTGGATGGCTCCTGGTCAGTTGTGGCACTCAGACTTGTGTGCCTTCTATCACCTCTCTGGGCAGGGTCTGAATCTACCCTTCAGCGACCGCTGTAGTTGTCTGTTCACTCAGTTCAATGTGGTGGTTGGGTAGCCATTCAAATTCCCTCAGCAGGAACTGTGGGTATGGTGACAGGCAGAGTTTATCTGCCTGTGCTCCAGAGTGTGCTGGGACTCTGCAGACAGCACTTGGTCCAGGAAGCGGAACTGGAACATAAACCTATGGGAGCTCAACTCTCCCTCCCTGGCTGGGATATTGGCGCTTGGGCCTAGAGACCCCTACTCACCTCTGGGCGGGTTCTGAGTCTGTCCTTCAGGGACCCCTGTAGTTGTCAGTTTGCTCAGTTCAAAGTAGGGGTGGGTAGCCCTGCAAATTCCCTCAGCAGGAGCTGTGTGTATGTTGACAGGCAGAGTTTATCTGCCCCCACTCCAGAGTGCACTGGGACTCTGCAGACAGCACTTTGTCCCGGAAGCCCATGTCCTCATTCTTAAATAGCAGACATTTTACTGACTGAGCCATCATCCCAGCCAGCTGCATAGATCACTATTTAATTTGAGTGACAGCTATTTATCTTATAAAATTAAAATTTAAATACATGTTTATTGATGCTAATTTATAATATTTGTTAATTAATAATTGATGGCATATTTGAAGAGAGAACTATATTTTCAAAGTTGGTAGTGGAATGATATTCTTGTTTTACATTTTTACAAATCACTAATTTCTGGTTTAAGGAAGTTGATTGTCCATTACTTCATGTGCTAATCCAAAAAATTAAAACCGAGGATGATTGTGTTCTCCTACCAGCTTCTGAGTTTAATCTATTATACTCCATCGTTTCTCGCGCAGAATATTTGAGATAAGATCATCTCCCCCAATGTGCTATTTTAATGACATGTCCCTATAAGCTCAGATATTTCAGCACCTGATCTCAGGTGATGGCAGTCTTTGGAGAGGTTTTCGGACCTCTAAGAGGTGGAGGTTGAAGGAATTACATTACTGGCTACATTACATTACAGCATTTACAGCATCACCCTAGTTTCAGTACACCTTTTCAGTTTTGTTTGTGGTTGGAGATGTGATCTCCCAGCTTCCTAGTCCCTATAAACGCTATTCCTCCAAAATAGAAAGCCAAGACAGACTCCTTTTCCTTAATTGGCCAAGGTCGTGATATTTAATCACTGCAATAGAAAGGAAACTAACATATTGAATAAATAAATATATAGTTGATGAAGGCAGTGATATTTTTTGATTTTGGTTTTTTGAGAAAGTTTCTCAGTGAAACAGCTCTGGCTGTCCTAGAACTAGCTTGTAGACCAGACTGGGCTCAGACTCTCAAATCCATCTGCCTCTGCCTCCCAAGGGCTGGGATTATAAGCATGTTCTTGAACTGCCCAGCTGAGTGCTATTTTTTTAATGGATCCTTTTCACAAATATAATTATTTTATGATACTTCATGAAAAAAATGACAAATTCATAATATTAAAAAGATTGCTGCTTTGTCAGATTGGAGTTTATTTTAGTTTGTGCCTTATTGTTAAAATGTTACTTATTCATTTGTATCAATTCTTGGGTATGAATGGAAATTAATTGGTATTATCATGTGAACTTCCTACATATTACATATGTGTTATTTATACTTTGTTGCTTTAAATGGATCTTTATCTATACATGGTTGTGTATTACCAGTCACTAGTCATTATTAATATTAGTTTATGGAGAACTCAAGTCCTTCAAATGCCACCATATTTTACTATATAATTTTCAGAAAACTCACACTTGTTATTGTCAACATATATCACATTGGGAAGGTTTTTTAGTATTGAGAGGCTGTCAAAACCATGGTGGAAGATACAATTTTCCTCCACTGTTGAGTTGTATTTTTAAGGTTGGATGACATCACTGGAAACAAATGCTGTCAGTTGTTTGCCTTGCAACAACAGTCCTCCTTAATCTATTTTTAAGAAAAAATGTGTGCTAAAACTTAACCCTGAAGTTGGTCTGCCAGTCACATTTTTATATAAAAAGTGTTCCACGAAAAAAGCTAACTTAGTTCCTGGCTCACAGGTCTGCATAATATTTGGGGCAGATATATTTAGGTGTGAAATGGAAAGCATTTAATGGATGTTTCCATCTTATCACAAACTGTATTCAAATGATGTGTATGTAATAGCCGAGATTTAATAAAAATGAATGACTATTAAATGATTTCTTACTTCTCAAGGACATTTTTAGTGCAGCTTTGCTTATTTCAATGCACACATAGGTAGGCTAGGCTATACTGATGCTGTTTTGTCCTGAGTGAAACTGAGGCAGCTGTTTACTTACCATTGTTTTTGTCCTGTTAGTGTGAATGTCAGTACAGCAAATAACAGAAGTAATGCCATAGTGCAACAAAACATCGATCTGATGTGACAGTTTTCCTGAATGTGTCTTGACAATCCCCGGAGGCAGTAATATTTACTTCAAAATAACTGAAGAAAGAGGCAAGCAGGGCTGGGGGTAACGTCAGATGATGTTAGAATGGTTGTGAGTTGATAACTGCTGAAGTCCAGTCATGGGTACTTAGGCATTGGATTATATTGTTTGGTCTACCTTGATATGCTTTTGAACTTTCATAAGCCTGGAATAGAAAGGGCAGAGCCCCAGCCCGGTAGCATATGGTGATGTTATGTATGGGTGGGGAAGGTGGGAGGACAGAGAAGGTTTGGATAGGGAGAGCACAGATTTTCAGATTCCAGTGCAGCACCCTCATTGTCTAAGCAGTGGAGCACAGAATCCTCACTGGCCCCCTGGTATTTCAAAGAATGGACTTGGCTGTTAGTGTGAGAGTGTGTCTGTCAATAGGTGCCCAGTTAAGAAGTCTTCCTTAGTGTGCTGGGTTTGCTGATTGGACCTTGGTTAATTGCCTACAGCTCTGACAGCTTCCATAGGCCTTTCTGTGCTCTTGGTGCTTGTCACAGTCCCCTTGGATTTAAATCTTATATCCTTTGGTATTCTGATTATCCCTTGGGATAAAGGGCGTTAGAAAGGCCCAGAAGGAGAGGTCACCTTTGGTTTCTTTGGGAATCAATGAGCAGATCTTATCCCTGCATCTTCTGCTATGATGAGAGCTAATGAGAGGAGCAGGGGTCTCAAGAAAGTGCAAGTTCTCAGAGACACTTATGGCCTCCTTCTGCCTGATGTCTGTAGACTCTACCCACTAAGGTCAGTGCACATGTTTACTAGGGGTACTTAGAGTTCAAGTTTAAGACTAGCTTGGACCTCTGGGACTCAGTCAACTAGGACTCAAGTCCTTTCCCTCCCTGGCTGTGTGTACTTTATCCCATGGCTAAACTCTTCCAAGTTTTAATTTCTCCCTGTCTGAAAAAGAGTAAAACTGATCTTCTCTTTGGCTTGGAGGAAAGGTCTGCAAGATGTGCATTCACAGGGATTGCACAGTTACTACTCTGTGGATGATGGTTTGCTTTCCCTTTCCTGGTCCTTGCCTCTCTCCCCTGGTATTGAGCATTAGGATGAGCTAAAGAGGAGTAAAGACTCACTCAAGTGAGCATATGGCTTTATAAGTGGCCGCCTTTATCAGCCTCGCATCTTCCTTACAGTCCTTTCAGGGAAGCATTGTCTTCTCAGTGCTAAATGACTTAGCAAAGTAGGCAGCCAGTTCCATCTGGAGGCAAGTGCGATCCTTCTGTTAAGAATATTTGCGAGCCTCTGTATCTTGGAGAACATCAATGCCTTTCTGAGACAGGTTGAATGAAGCAAATCAGTACCTGATATTGTCCTCCTTGCCTAGGTTGCAGAGCTGAGATGCTGATTATACCTTCTGAAAGGCCCCACCTCTTCATCATTGTGGGGAACTGCCTCATGCTTGGCACTTGCTCTTATGCTTTGAGTCATTACCATTTAGTCATTAACTTTTGATAGTTGTCCTAAGGATTACTAGGTGTTTGTCCCATTTAACAGACAATTCTACTGTCAAAAGATACACCAGGGTTGTCTATTTGTCCTGGTATCTCAAGATTACCTGGTATGAATTGTGAGGCCTGCCTGAGTCAAACTTTGTTGCTGGTTATTGTTCAAATACAAGTAAGTGAATGTTTTTGTTTTGAGACAGGGTATTTGGGCCATTCCTGGCTGTTATAGAACTCACTCTGTTGATCAGGCTTGTCTTGAACTCACAGAGATCCACCAGCTCTATCTTCTGAGTGTGAGGATTGAAGGCATTTGCTACCATTGCCTGGACAAGATGGATCTTTATATGCTGTGTACCAGATCTAAGTACTGTGTTAGGCATGACTTTGTGTGATCGGCAATGGTGCAGACAAAGCCAGGAGACAGCAGAGAAGAAATCGTTCTAGAGGCTGTGTTTGGCCTGATCTTGGAGAATGTCATGAAATCTCCAGTTTAGCCAAAACAGGGATCATTTTATTAAGAATATTTATTTAGGGCATTCCCTTCACTGTCCTGTTCATTCATTTGCTTTTCGCAGCTCTTCATGTGTAACCTTTTGCACCTGAATTCCTACTTACTGCGTTCTGACAAGTTGATCCTCATACAAGCATCCTTCATTTCAGTGGGTTGGACAGAAAAGGAGGGGTAATAGTTGTCAGAGTAATTTAGATGTCTACAGGCAGGAAGAGTGACTTGAGGCTGATATGAGCAATACTGTTCTAAAAGAAATTCAATAGTACAAGGATGATCGATGTCACCCATCACCTTTCCTTAGTCTGTCTGCACCTTCTACAACATCAGGGCACCTCTCTATGGCTGACTCTATTAGCTTTCAGTTCTGATAAGTTACCTGAGATAATTAATTTAGAGGGAAAAGGCTGATTTGTTTCAAGGTCTCAGAATATGATTTTGTAGAAGTTATTTTTCTCATTGCTGTGGTAAAAACATCTGACAAAGAGGAATTCAGGGGTAAAATTGCCATTTGGTTCATGGTTTAAGGGTATAGTCCATCATGGTGAAAAGACATAGTGGCAAACATTCAATTAGTCTGGTTATACTGTGTCAGCAGTCAGGAAAAAAAGAGATGGATACAATAATTCCATATGTGTGATTTTTGTCTGCATGTATTTTGATCTCTGTACCATATTTGTGCCTGGTACTCATAAAGTCCACAAAAGAGTGTTAGATCTCTAAAACTGATCTTACAGGATGTTGTGAAACTGTCATATACATGCTGGGATCTGAACTTGTGTCCTTTGGAAGAGCAGCCACTGTGCTTAACCACTGAACCATCTCTCTAGCCCCTGCCTCCCCATCTCCTTTTTTTGTTTTAATTAAGAACCACAACCCATGGGAGGGTGAGGCTCATATTCACGACATGTCTTTTCTTCTCAGTGAAGCCCAGAAGGAAGGCATTCCTTAAAGGTGGTCCCTGCAGTCAAGTTGCTAGAAGAAAGTCCATCAACATGACAAACTGACTATGATTCCCAGAGTCCTTGAATCCTGAGCTTGGAGCTTCTCAAGTTGCTGAGAAGTCCCAAGGAATAATACCAAGGGTCATGTGAAGAGCAGGATGTTAATGGAAAGTCAGTTGGCATAATTCAGCCCATCTTCCTGGAAAAACTATATTTATATTAGCATGTACAATGCAAGTTAAGTAGCATCTCAGGAGATGATAAGCTAATGTAAGGCTCCAGAAGGGTATCTGAGATCACTGCTCCTCCGCTGGGATCCCATGGAGGAGCATTTGTGTGTTTCCTTGTTTAGTTATCTACCATCCACAGGAAGGGGTGGACTCTAACAAGTGCCCAGCCTCCAGGAAGGAGAGCACAAGCTAATGCACAGCCAGTGTTCTGTGTCTAGGAAGAATAATGAAAACACTAGCATTTCCAAGACACTGTTCCCTGTTCATTTTAGTCTTCTGTGACTTAGAATGCTGAGGCAAGAAATGCTGGAGGTGATCATATGTGTCTCCTGTTCCTTGAACAGGAAAGGGCAACAAGAGAGGGGCAGAAGTCACTAGTGATCTGGAAAGCCTGTGTGGATTACAGAGATTGGAACATTTAGTGACAAAGAGACCCTAACGTGGCTTCAGTGACTAGTTGATGTTTTTGGCAAGAAAGTAAATTTTGAATCTTTAGTATTATTGATCTGAGACTAACTTACCCTCTACGCACATTGCTGAAGTTGTCATAAACTCTTGTGGTTAACTATGTCCTGAAGCATGGTTCACCCACTGAAGGTGCAGTGGTCTTGGAGGCAGGTAGCATGGTGAATGGACTTGACTGAGGGATGGTATAGTCCTGGAATTATATTCTAGGTTATCATAACTACATCTCAAAGGTGAACTTTGGTAAGATGTTTAATTTCTCTGAGGTACACTTCTTCATCTCTGAAATGTGGGCAAGACCTATTACTTGTTGATGAGCTTTGATAGATGATGCATTTAAGAAAAAAAATACAAAGCTTGGAATTCTACACTAGGCATATAATAGAGGTACTGTAGGGTTGTTGGCTTCTCTGGCTTAGCACTGTGTATCTGGTGCCATTTTCTTTTTTGTTATGTTTCTTATACCTGTGTTTCAGCCTCTACTTTCATTAATTTCCCTGGGGACTGGGGTTCTCATGAATTTTTTGAGTTCTTCCTGTCATATAGGCAATTGTTGATGTAAACCAACTCAAAATGATTTTATGTAGATCAATGAATCACCGCTCTAAACAGTAATTTTTATTTTAAAATCAATTACCTATACAAGACATTTGTAAGAAGGTTCATGTGCAAAGAGCAAGTAACATAACCTAAGAACATTAGGGAATGACATCAGCTTTCAACAAGAAGTTCCAGTTGCATTGAAGACAAAGGTCTTTCCATGATCTGTTCCATATAGAGGAGTGCTTCAGTAGCTTGCTGAAACCTCACATTGAGAGGAATCTCCTTAGCCAAGGCAAGTGTACACTTCCTGTCATTCTCTGACTGCCAGTTCCAAACAGGTCACCAAGATCAAAGTATCAGGTATCTTTTAATTGTTTCTGTCAGTGAGTCAATTGAAAAACAAAAATCACTCATTTTTTTTCAGGCCTTGAAGCAGTTTCCTATGTATCTCAAAATGGTATATCTTACAATAGTCCTGACTGCTCACCTCTTCCTAACAGATGTTGGATTAAAATATTTTTTATTTATTTATAAAATAAAGTTCTTTGATTTCCATGTATTCCCTTTCTCTTCCTCCCATGTCCCTCCAAATCCCTCCCAGTCAGTCTTCAGCCGCCCTTCTTCCCATCTCCCATGCCCTCCCCCAAAAGGGCAAGAAGTCCCAGTGTGGAACAGCTTAGCATCCACACTAGGCAGGTCTGATTTCATCATGGTAATGTCATGACTGGTTTAGGGGTTCTTCCTCTGGAGGGAATGGGTTCCAAAGTGCCAGTCCATGCACAGAAACACAGTTTGATTCCTCCCCTTGATGCTGCACATACTGCCCATGTCAGTTGACTGTTGACTATCCTAGGAGGGCCTAGCTCCTTTTCCTGTTGGTTCCCAGGTGGCTGTACTTGATACAGTAAACTCTGCAGAGATCCAGCCAGTCATCACTGTGGGAATTTACCTCATAATCCCTATTTCCTTGCTCATATAGAGTCTCTTCTCCTGCTCTCAGCTGGGCCAAGAACTCAGTGCAGTGCTCAGCCATGTATCCCTGCCTCTACCTCTGATCATTGTTGGATGTAAGTTCTGTGATGGCACTGGGGGTGTCTATTCATTTGATTATAGGGCAATTTCCGACTAGACAACACCTTCACTATTAGTTAGAGACCTAGCCAGGGACATCCCTTGCGTTCTTTTGGTTACCCTAGCACCTGGTCTGTTTCCAACCGCGCATTGGTTTCCCTTATTTAGATCTACATCTCTTTTTGTTCTTCCTCCTTATCGCTCCTCTCACTCAATCATCTCCTTTCTCTCATGGTTTGTTCCCACACCTTCATGGGAGCATCCTTTTATGCTCCCAGGTAGTTAAGGAGATGTTCTCTGTTTTCTCTTCCTAGTGGAATCCCTTGATATTCTCTTAAGTTCCTTCAAATCCCAAGCTAAACAGTGGTTGTGATTTGCAGATTGGAAATTCTTAGCTTTTTGTTTAAATACCACTAGTGAGTGAGTACATCCCCTGCTTATCTTTCTGCATTTGTGATACCTCCCTCAGGAGAATATTCTCCATGACAATCTATTTGCCTACAAGTATGTTTTTATAATTTAATTTTTATTTTTTGAGATATTTTAGTGAGTAGGACTTATTTACTTATTTTAGTGAATAGATTTATGAATTAAGAAATAAACACTTGTCTCATTCAACAAATTCTGCAAATAACCACAAGGCAAATGGAAAATTAAGATCTAAAGAAAACCATCAGGCTCAAATGGAGGAACAAAATAAAATTGCATATTTTAAGTGATTTGAAGCTCAGAAACACAAAACAGCTGAAAACATGTCTAAAGACACACTAAGTTCAAAAATGATTCTTTTATAACTGCAAAAGCTTGGGAAACACATTCCAGGTAAGCCTAAAAAAACTTCTTTTTTGACTCATCTCAGTAACAGGTTTTTTTTTCCCCTTTTTATTATTTGGTGATTTTCCATCATGTAATCAAACTCAGTAATCAGTACTCTCAGATTCATATTCACTCTTATGATCTCCCCATTTTAAGAAAAGCCCACTTATGCTGTTCATTTAGTTACTGGAGCATAAATAAACTCCCTGTGACCAGGCCCTTGCAGGAAACAAGTCCTTCCTCACCCATACCCTGGTGAGAGGTCATCAATGCAGAAGTGAGGCATTTTGTCATTTAGCTATGTTCTAGCCTTTAACTCTTATATACAATGACATCTTTTTTGTTGTTTTTTTTCTTTTTTTATTATGAATAAAGTCACATTTTTTATCGTGTATATTCTTATTGAAGGTCCCTTCCCCCTCCCACCACATCAGGTCAATCTCTCATCTCCACATCTCCCCATCTCCTCCCCAGCATGGGCAGGAAGTCCCAAGGTCCCAGTGTTCCATTGTCCCATTGTCCCAATATTGCTCAGTTCAGCCTCTACTCCTGGCAGATCCAGTTTTCTCCCAGCAACATTCATACTGAGTCAGGTGTTCCACTAGGGAAATTGGGATCCAAGATGTCAGTCCAAGGTGTTTCAGATCCCATGCTGTTCAGTGTTTGTGATTTCCAGCTTGGACATGCTTTGCTTTTTGCTTTTTTGTTTGTTTTTTGTTTAGAGTCTACTAATGACTGAGTACATCCCCTGCTTATCTTTCTGGATTTGAGATACCTTGCTCAGAAAGGTATTCTCCAAATCCATCCATTTGCCTGCAAATTTTAAGATATCATTTTATCTTACTGCTGAGTGAGTACTCCATTGTGTAGATGTACCACAGTTTGTTAATGCATTCCTCAATTGAGGGGCATCTAAGATGTTTCCAGGTTCTTGCTATTATGAATGTTGCTATGAACATACTTGAGCTAATGCCTTCGGAGTTCCACTGTGTGTTTTTAGGGTATACATCCAGAAGTGGCATTGCTGGATCATTGGGGAGATTGATTCTCAGTTTTCTGAGAAACTGCCATACTGCATTTCAGAGAGGCTGAAAAAGTTTACACTCCCACTAACAATGGAGGAATGTTCCCCTTGCTCTGCAACCTCTCCAGCATAGCTGTGTCTTTTATCTTAGCCAATCTGAAAGGTGTCAGGTGGTATCTAAAGATGTTTTGATTAGCATTTCTCTGATGGCTAAAGATGTTGAGCACTTTTTCAAGTGTCTTTCAGCCATTTGTAATTCTGAGAATTCCCTTTTGAGTTCTAAGCCCCATTTTTTGATTGGGTTATTCAAGGTTTTGGGTTCTAGATTCCTGAGTTCTTTTTATATTTTAGAGATCAATCCTCTATTACTTGCAGGATTTTTGAAAGTGTTTTTCCCATTTTGTAGGCTTTTGTTTTGTCCTATTGACAGTGTCCTTGGCTTTACAGAAGCTTCTCAGTTTCAGGAGATCCCACTTATTAATTGTTGATCTTAGTGTGTGTGCCACTGGTGTTATGTTTAGGAAGTGGTCACCTGTGCCAATTCATAGAATGGCATTTCTCACTTTCTTTTCTATCGAATACTGAGTGGTTGGGTTTATGTTGAGGTCTTTGATCCACATGAATATGAGATTTGTGCAGGGTGACAGGCTTGGATCTATTTGCATTTTTCTACACATTACCATCCAGCTATGCCAATAACATTTGTTAAATATACTATCTTTTTCCCATTGAATATTTTGGGCCCCTTTGTCAAAGATCAGGAGTTCATAAGTTTTTGGGTTAATTCCTGGATCCACAGTTCTATTCCATTGATCCACAAGTCTGTTTTTATGCCAGTACCAGGCACTTTTTATTACTGTAGCTTTATAGTATAACTTGAATTTGGGGATGGTGATGCCTCCTCAGGTTCTTTTGCTCAGCAAAATCTTTTTGCAATCCTGGCTTTTCTGTTATTCCAAATGAAATTGAGTATTGTTCTTTCAAGGTCCAAAAAATATTGTGTTGGGATTTTGATGGGCAGTGCATTAAATCTGTAGTTTGCTTTTGGTAGAATTGCCATTTTTACTATGTTGTTCCTACCTAACCAGGAACATGGAAGAGCTTTCCATCTTCTGATATCCTCTTCAATTTCTTTCTTCAGTGATTTAAAATTTTTATCAAATAGATCTGTTACCTATTTGGTTATAGTTACTCCAATGTATTTAATACTATTTTCAGCTATTATAAATGATGAAGTTTTTCTTATATCTTTTATAAACCCTTTTATCTAAATTTCATGTATAGAAGGGCTACTAATTTCTTTGAATTAATCTTGTATCCTGCTACTTTGCTGAAGGTTTTTATCAGTTGTAGAAGTTCCCTGGTATAATTTTATGGGTCACTTAAGTATACAATCATATCATCTACAAATAGAGATAGTTTCACTTCTTTTCCAAATTCTATCCCCTTAATCTCCTTTCATTCTCTATTGCTTTAGTTAAAACATGGAGAAATGTATTAAATAGATAAGAGGAGAGGGGACATCCTTGTCTAGTTCCTGATTTTAGTGGGATTGCTTCGCATTTTTCTCCATTAAGTTTGATGTTGGCTGTTGGCTTCCTGTAAATTCCATTTATTATATTTAGGTATTTTCCCTGTATTCCTGATCCCTCCAGAGCTTTAATTATAAAGGAGTGTTAGATTTTGTCAAACAATTTTCAGCATTGAAGAATATGATCATGTGGTTTTTTTTTCCTTCAGGTTGTTTATATGATGGATGACATTTACAGTTTTTTGTATGTTGAACCATCCCTGCATTTCTGAGATGAAGCATACTTGGTCATGGTAGATTATATTTTTTATATATTGTTATATACAGATTGCTAAAATTTTGTTGAGAATTTTAGCATCAGTATTCGTGAGGGAAATAGGTCTGTAGTTCTCCTTCTGTTTGTGTCTTGAGTGGCTTGATAATTAGGGTAATTGTGGCCTCATAAAAGGAATTTGGCAATATTTCTTCAGTTTCTACTGTGTGAAGTAGTTTGAGAAGTAATGGTTGTAATTCTTCTTTGGATATCTTGTAGAATTCTGCACTGAAACCATCTTTACCTGGGCTTTTTTGTGGGGGAGGCTTGTAATGACCTCTTTGATTTTCTTAAGGGTTATAGGTCTGCTTCGGTTATTAATCTGTACTTCTTTTAATTTTAGTAAAAGGATACCTGTCCAGAGCTGACAATTTATTCTAGGTTTTTCACTTTTGTGGAATATAGGTTTTCAAAGTATTAATTGATAATTCTCTGGATTTCCTGGGAGTCTATTGTTATGTCTCTCTTCTCTTTGATTTTGCTCATTTAGATACTCTCTCTCTGTTTTTTGATTAGTTTAGATAAGGGCTTATATATCTTTTTGAGAGTAGTGGTATTTCATTAAAGTAATGGAAACACTACTTAAGACAGCCACACTACAGTCCCCATAATGATAGTGCTGCTGCACAGTAAATAGTTTTTGCTAATATTTATTTGATTTTTTCTCAAATAAAAGGAGAAAATAATTATTTTAGTGCATAGTTTAAGGGCATCATCAGAAAAGCATGATAATAAGCATGATTAGTAGATGTGGCCACAGGAGCTTGCTCATATCTGAGTACTCTAGAGCATTTACTTTCTGAATTTTTTAAAAAAGTAACTTTCTTTCCTTCTCTTCTTTTCTTTCTTTTCTTCTTTCTTTCTTTCTCTTTCCTTCTTTCCTTCTTTCTTTCTTTCCTTCTTTCTTTGCCTTGGTGTTTACCTGAAACTGGACATAAGGCGAATTGTGAGCTGCCATATGGGTGCTGGGACATGAACCCTGGTTCCCTGGAAGAACAATTAGTGCTCTTAACCACATCTCTCCAGCCACTTGAATTTTTTTTGAGAGTAATTGGTGGTTTGGGTTGGGTTTTGCTTTCTCCTTCCAGTTAGATCAGATTGACTGCAAAGCCTGGCTTGTTTCTTTCCTCCTATTTCTTCTTGCAATGCCTGTCTTTCCTGTTTCTTCCATTAGTGCCTGCCTGGTGGGTTCTCTTTGTTGACACTAAGGGTCAACTTGAATACTTAAAACATCCAAGGCAGAGTGCAGTGGAAATTCCCCACTTGCCTGAAAAATTACTGACTTGAGGTAAACAACTTGAACCCAGGTGCCTGGAAAATTACTGACTGAAGATAAACAACTCACTGGCACTGGATGTTAAGCACAGAACATTTGCAGAGCCCCACAACTGAGAACTGCTTTATATATTGTGGTAGTTCCCTGACATGCAAGGGAGGAAAGTCTGACATCTGGATTATTGCTTATTGCTTATTTAATTGCAGCACAGGTAAATAAATGTTGAAATTCTTCTTTATTTGTGGCCTTTTACTTTGGAACTTTTACACTAGCCTCCAAAGTTTATTTCCTATAGCTTCCTTTTCTCCTTCACCTCCCCAAAATATCTGCTTCATTATCCCTTCCTTTTAAGAAAACTAATTTTTAGTTTACAGTACACAGGTTAATGTGTGTTTTTCCAAGTAAAAGTTAAAGATATCAAGTGTCTTTTTTTCAAAAATCTATATTTCATTAATAAATGCTATTTTATTTATCCAGTTGAATGTTGAAGCTACTTTTGTGAGAACCTCAGAAGTGACCAAGATATGATCTTCACACTCAGCATAGCAGTTAACTACTAGAGGAAGGTAAGACATATACAGAAGGATAAAAATGATGCAGATTATGTGAATAAATAGATTGTGAAGGGAAGTTGGAGGCAAGCGCATCCTTTGCAGCATAGCAGAATCAGGTGACTATGTCTGAAGACACTGACCTTTGATGGTGAGAGCCCATTTGTATAGGCTATCCCTTATTTATCCTAATATCCAAAGAGGTAGCCTCTGAGAATAAGGCCAGGAGATTAAGAACTTTGTCCAAGGACATAGATCTTGAAAGGGCTATGGAGCTTCTGGGATTTTTCTGTTGGGGCAGATTAGTTTGTTCCTTTTCTTTTTTAACTAACATTTCTTAGTTTTTTCTTACCTTTAGGTTTTGTATATGTGTGTGTCTGTGTGTGTGTGTGTGTGTGTGTGTGTGTGTATGTGTTCCTGTGTACACATGCCATAGTGTGTGTGTATGTTGTAGGACAATATTTGGGATTCGGTGTGCCTGACTGACTTTAAATCTCCTTTTGAGAGAGGCTGTCATGGGCCATCTGAGTCACACTCATCTAGGCTGTTTGCCTTTTGTTCTTGCTGGTAGCATCTCCAGGAATGTTCTTGTGTTACATCCTGGTGGGATGACCTGCCTAAGGACAGCATGGCCTGTTTTGTGCACTGTAATTAGAATACTTCTGGTACATTGTCCTTCCTGTTGTAAGTCTATTGAGTAGAGAAATTATATTCAGTTGTTAGAATGATAGACCCTAGAGTCAGGTTACTATCCTCGGGAAGGGGAGCCTCAAGAACCCTGACTCCAGTCCCATTGATGCAAATAGCAAGAGGATTTATTTCGTCTGTACAGGAGTGCCACCTCCCTGCCTCAGGAGCAAGGGAGTAGCAGTGATTAACAAACTTATATCTCTTTGAAGGCTAAAACCATAAATTCACCATAGCACCTGGGGCAAAACATTTTTGGGAGCCAAAGTTGACTCCCAACAATAAGTGATTGGTAATATTAAAGGTCATACTATAATCATCATGGGGTTGACTTAAGTTCATCTGTTTAGGGGGTTTTCACAACCGGGTGTTGGTCATAGCTATTCTGCTTGGAACTTCTGGTATTTTAATCACAGGTTTGGCCATTATGTCCTATCTGAGTTGATTACAGTTATCTGGGCTGGGTCACTCTGTTTCCTGGGACAGACTTTTAGAATTCAAGTTCTTGTTCTCATGGGGGGAGTCCTCTGCTGAATACCTGAACTGAATGCCTGGGTGAGGCCTTAGAACCCAGGATTCTTCAAGAATTGGCTATGGAGAGCATTTTAAGTAAAAGGCAAAAGTGGCAAGAGAAGTATGCCTTGGACAAGGGTCAGTGACAATTCTCTTGAGTCTTAGCTTTAAGTGTCAGTTTGAACTTGATTTTCCAAAGTGCAATTTTGGCAATAGAATTCTTGCTCCCTCCACCTACCTTCCCCCTCTTTCTTCTCTCCCCCTCCCTCCTTCCCTTCTTCTTTCTTTTTTAAGGCTAACTGAAGGATGAAGGTCAAGGTTACTGTGAGTGCTGCCACCCCTGGGTAAGCGGCCTGGATGATGTGATGATGATAGCTGAACCAGACAGGAAGCAGCGGTCCCCTGTGCTCTCTGATTTATCTCCCCATACTGCTTTCTGCCTTGCTTTTTCTTGTTCATGGGCTGTAATCTGTGAACCAAATAATCTCTTCCCTCCTGAAGTTGCTTTAGTCATGTTGTTTATCACAGAACAGAAAGCAAACTAGAGCAGCTTTAAACATCTGAATTATCTCTTCAGATCCATTATACACATACTTCCCTCTCTGTAGATGAAGGGAGCAGGACCAGACAAAGATCCAAGAGTATGAGTATAACATTGCTAATTACAGTGCCAGTCACAAGTGGAGTGTGGAAATCCAGGCTTAGAGGGTGCCGGAGTTTGACTTCATCCTCCCAATGAAGTGAGGGGAGACACAGGGAATGACTGATGGGAAGAACAAAGGGGGAAATAGGAACATGTATTTGTTATTTTTCTCATTGATATGACCAAATACCTGACAAATAACTCTTGGGAAGATAAGATAATTTGCCTCACATATTAAGAGTACACGGTCTATGTTGATGGAGAAGGGATGATGGGAGAAATAGCTCATAGCATTGGCAGTGAAAGATTGCTTATATCTGGGTATATCTGGTAGCAGAAATGCTGACATTAGCCTGGTTTTCCTTTCTACTCCTCTTTATTCATTCTGGGCTTATAGCCTTCTAGAGACATCACCCAGTTTGGGGAGTCTCTTCTCTCCTTAGTTAATTCTTTCTGGAAACACCATCAGATATGTCCAGAAGTGTGTCTTCCAGTGATTCCAAATATAGTGACATTGACAGTGAAGGTTAATCATCACAAAAGCAGGGCTAAGGAGTTTGGAAAACAGGGACATTGTGCTGACTCTGGGGTATAGGGCAATTATGCTGTCACCTCAGTTTCCTCACAGGATAGAGGACTTCCCAAAGAGTGCTGCAGTTGTTACCTCTGGAGAGCCTTTCATTATGCCCTCTTCATATACAGCTTTTCTAAACTGTGGCAGAACTATGGCTGCCCTGCCTTGGAATGTTGTTTGTCTTTCTCATTAAAGGTATTGGGAAGATCCCTGTTCTCTTGGCTGCCCAAATAAAATTTCATAGAATTTTGATGTTTTATGTAGAAATGTAATCTTTGCATATGTATGTTTTAATATTAAATACTGACTTAAGTGATTATCAGGTAAAATGTTATGATTTTTAAAAGAAATATTGTATTCAAATGGGATTTTTCAGAAAATGCTTGCTAGAGCCCCAAGGCTTTCTGCAGCTACATGTTCCTCTGGGAAGAGTAGAGTTGTGACAGCAGAAAGAATATCTCCAGTAGTTCTTGGCTCTGCAGTTCACATATCTGGAGGACTCTGTGCTGACAGGCTGTGGTTTGAATGTGCCTTCAAAGATGTATATCCCAAAAGCCTAGTCCTCAAATGCACTTTTGTGTCTGTACATACCTGTGGTATATGTGTACATGCCGATGTACATGTGAGTACATGTACATATTTATGAGTGTGCATGGAAGATAGAGGTAGATGCCAAGTGCTTTTCTTAGTTGCTCTTCTTATTTTTTGAGATGAGGTATCTCACTGAACCTGAGGCACATCACTTTGTCTAGACTATCTGGCTGGTAAGCTCTGGATATGTGTCTCCCCTGTGCTGAGACTACAGATATCCTCCAAATTGCCGTTTTTTAATAAATGATTCTGGGATGTTAACTTCATCTCTTCATGCTTTTGTTGCAAGAATTTTATCCACTGAACCATTTCCCAGCATCCCATATGCTCTTTTTTAATTTAAAAACAAAAACAAAAGCAAAAGACAAGTCTTCTCTGTGTAGTAGTTCCAGCTGTCCTGGAACTTGTTTTGTAGACCAGGCTGGCCTCAAACTCATAGAGACTCATCTTCCTCTGGGATTGAAGGTGTATGTCACCACCACTGGGCTCCCATGAATTCTTTGTTGGAAATTATAAGTAGGTTTAAATTTAAAGGGAGGTAATGGATTGACAGGGAAGGCATAAAGATGTAGTCCCTATGATGGCATTTGCAACCTTATGGTAAGAGGGTAGCACAAAGTACACATACTTTGTTTCATCATGTGGTGCCTTCTACCATCTCAGGGTGTTACACAAGTTCCTCACCACACACTGGTGCCAATTTGACTTTCCAGCCTCCAGAACTAGAAGATAAATTCATCCCTCTCTGTTATAAAACTTGGTGTGTGCTGTTCCATTAGACCAATAGAAAGGATTAATACAGCTGCTCTGTCCACTCACTGACCAGAAGAACAAACCTGAGAGGGCCCAGCCTCTTTGCTGAGAGTCAAGAGCTGTGAAATGGTGATTGGAGCTGGTTGATTTGTCAACATCTTTGTATATGAGTCTAGATGGAGTGGTAGATGCCTCACATTAGCATTATTTAGTCATTAAGAGATTCTAATTGGAGACTAACATGTGTCCTCATCACAGTTGACCTTATTTATGGAATAGTTGACATTTGAATGTCAAATTTGCATTAGTGAATTCTCTTCTCTAAAAACCACTTTAGTATGTAAGTAAAGAATGTGCAGCAGGGAAAGATATACATGATGTGCTGATGATTGCCAGCAAGATGTGCCTTTCTTCAGTAGACAGAGATGAGAGTGCTGGTAGGTTTCTTTGTCTAATTAGAAGATATCAGCAAAAAGATTGATCCAAAAAGAAAAGATTGAGCCCCTCAGATCAGCAGAAAGGTACAGTTTTCCTGCTTATTAACACACATGGCTCAATAGTGGAGATACTGTGCTCAAATTCTAGAAAAATGGGCTCTTTCCCCAAGAAACATGAAGGTGGAAA